>JAQQZU010000002.1:7632994-7660678 GCA_030068025.1 Parauchenoglanis punctatus | reverse complement strand
TATATATAAAGCATAATCTCTGCAAACCTTTAATAGAAATATATCTAGAATCTTTGAGATTACCAAGAGAGCTCAGTAAAATTTGTGGAGTTGCAATATCAGCATTGCAAAGACCAGTACTGAAATAACAATTACCACACAAGATATCACACAGCTCTAGTGGCTGTTATGTACATATAATGCAAATAGCCATTTTTGGAACAATTGAATTCCTGAGCATACCAGTGGGTGGCTGGAATGGGATATGCAGACACTTTCACTAACAGCTTGACAGACTTTTGTCCGACTGTAGCTTCCACCACAGAGCCGTTCCTGTAGTCCAAACTAATGAATGGCTTCTCTGAAATATCCAGAATATTAGGAGTTAAGGATAGCCCTCAATGTTATTGAAATGATCTCTGGATTCTCTAAACCTGTGCTGAAAATAATCACACTGCCTTCATTCCTTAAAGCTTACCATGCACTATGACCAATGTGGAGAGCTCCAGACTCTTCTCCATGCCATTGGCTGAGCAGGTGTAGTAACCAGAGTCATTGATGTTGACATTGTGGATGGTGAGAATGCTGGTTGCCTCTGTGGCTTGTGTTATGCTGTTGCGAATGGACTGAAAGGTCACCATCCTGTTCTCCTGTGAGCACAATGACAACCAGATAACCTCACATCAGACAAATAAAACAATGCAAGTCATCATTTTAATGCTTTTATGTAGAGCTACCACAGGCCTAAGTGCTTAGCTGGTTGGATGTAGGAAGCATTCTAAATTGCATACTCATATTGCAACAACAGTTTATTAGCTTATTCTACTTTTGTATAGGAGCAGAGGCAAAGAAGAGACTCATTGATAATGTTGTTTCAGTTCATTTTCTTTTAACTAGTCCTTCCTATAAAATAATTGTACTACCTCCACATTTGAAGTAAAGCAGGAAAGCTGATATTAATACTATATAGCTACCTTAGGTTCCATTTAGCACTCGGTTAGCTTCTGTCAACGTTGCAGTCGAGTCACTTGCTACCAAGTCCAAGTAAAAGCTCATAGCAGCAATTCTTTTCTAAGTCTATGATTTAAGCCAGGTCTGCTTCATCATAACATCATATCCTAGACCAGTCCAAATCTTCTCATATATTTCAGTTCAAATTCCCTAGTTGGGGCTTAAGGTTGGGGATGAGGTGGGTACTTTTTTGACTCAGGTAAGGTGGGAGATCTAAGCACCTTTATCTATTTATAATCTCAATAAATACACAAAATACTGCATAAAAATGTCACTTCCCAGTCTTACTTTAAAAATTTTAAGTCCAGGATTCAAGTCTAGTTACAAGCCCTGGACTACATCACTGGTTTTTGTTTTTCAGTGATATTCTATTCTTTCAGTAAGTTTATATTCTCATCTGTGAAAATATTTGTGAAGAAATTAAGGATGAAATAAATTAAATGACCAAGTATAAATAATTCATACGATTTAAAAGGACAAGACAATGTTACATGTAAAAAGGTGTGATCTCTATTACTTTGGAAGGAGAATGCCCAGACTCATCTGGTCCTTCTCCAACCTTGAGGTAGATGGATTACCAGCAGAAGACCACATCAGGTTCCACTCCTCTAAGCCAAGAACAAGTATCTGAGCGTATCATGGGGATATACTCATCAAAACTGTTCAATTTCTATGAGCTTGTATGCTTGATAGCCTTAGATTCCTGTTGATGGCTGACAGGAGTGGAACCAATGTGTTGTTCTGTTGTTGTAGCCCATCCATGTCAAGGTGTAATGTATTGTGTATGCTGAGATGCTTTTCTTTTCGCCACAGTTATAAAAAGTGATCATATGAGCTACTATAACCTTCCTGGCAGCTCTAAAAAATCTGGCCATTTTCCTCTTACTTCTCTTAGCAACAAGGCATTTCCACCCACAGAACTGTCACTCAATCAATGTTTTTTGTTTTTTGCACCATTCTGTTTAAACTCTACTGACTGTTGTGTGTGAAAATACCCAGAGATCAGCAGTTTATGAAACACTAAAACCAGCCCATCTGGTAGTAACAACATCCATGCCACAGTTAAAGTCACAGAGATCACACTTTTCCCCCATTCTGATGTTTAATGTGAATAATAAATGAAGCTCATGGCCTGCATCTGCATGATTTTAGGAATTGTGATGCCACATGATTGACTGATTAGATAACTGTGTAAATAAGTGGGTACACAGGTGTTCCTGTTAAAGTGGGTGGTGAGTGTCATATAGTAGTTGCTTTTCTTTAAGGTAAAGGAGTTTTAGTTTTCTTTGAAGTAACATGGTCCAAAAGTAATGTGTTTCTATCAAGTGAATTAAAAAAAGAATCCTGTCTTCTACATCTTTTATGAATTTGTTTATTATGAAAGTATAGTATATGGTTATTTTGTCACTGCAAAGAGCTTTGAAACACAGGAACTTCAAGATTATGTAGAGACTTGCTGTGAAAGATGATAACTGGATACTGTATTTATGTTCTATTGTTTTTGCTTTTCTGCCTTTGAGGGTTCAGACAGGTAGAAGGCTGACTGAAGTGAAAGACCCTGGGGGAAAAAGATCTATAGGTGCATATATTTACAGATCAATATCTACTCTTGTCTCCATCTTCCATGAATCTAATTAATTATGTTTTGGTCAACAGTACTCCATCTCTCGCTAAACATTTTTACCTTTTGTCCTGGGTAGGCCCATTTGAATTCCACGCCTGTGTTGTGCTCTACGACTGCTGTGCAGTTGAGGATTAGGACATCGCCTCGCATTAGCTCAATGGGTGAGTCTTCAGGAAACAGCTTGAGGTCATAAAACTCTCTTCCTGCAGGGTGTCACAACCATCAGTTGGACAGTCAGCACTTTTATCATTATAGGTTCAGTATAGATTTAGAGACCACATAGATCTAAAAACAACGATTGCAGGATTATGATTCATTTTGCAGATGTGACTATGACTGATGAGTTAAATCTCATCCCAAATTGATCACAGTAACCTGAAAAAAATCCTTTTAAGATAATATTTTGCTGAATGCTAATTTGCTTGTTTGATTCCAAAACCCATACTGCATAACTTCATGTCATTATATCATGTTTAATACAATATTTGTACTTCAAGTGGGCCAGTGCTTAGTCTTATGCTCCATTAACCTTCCAAAATCATGTAAGCTGAGGGTAATGCTAATATTCTTCCACTCCAAACGAAAAGGCTATAATAAGCTAATTCTCTGCCAATTCCCAAACTTGACCAAAACAGCTCACATTCTAATACATGTATTGTGAAAAGGAGCGCTGCATGAAATATACAATGTCTTGTAAATGATTACTGTTACTTCACTGGATCAACATGGAGCATTATTTGTATCTTTCTGAATATATACAAATAGTTTTTACCTGTTTCCATCACAAAGTAGGGTTTGGACCTGTACTCTCTCTCATGTAACGTCAGGGAACAGAAGAAACCAAAAAACACGGCAATGCTGTTGATGACATCCCTGGGAACAAACCAACCTCTCTTGCTGTTCCATCTGATCTCTTTACTTTCAAAAGGTACAGTGGGTTGCGCTAACTAGAGAATAAAGGCAAAAGGTGGAAAATATGTCAAAAAGTTAAAGCAAATCCTTTAAGTTAATGATTTTTTAAATGTTTGAATAATAACACTTCATAGTTCACATGCCTACACAGCATTAACATTCATACACCCATCATAACAACCAACAAAAACATTTTTGTTTGTATGATAGCCATAGTTTATCACAGATTCTGCTTTCATTCATTTTGATGTCAGGCTGATACAACACCTGAGTCAAGTGACATATTTGTGTTGACATAAGTTTGTATTAAAAGTCCACTATGTAGGATTCAACCAACTGAACCACCTGAATGCCCCTCCCTTACCCCTCCCTTTTCAAGTGTGTATTGGAGCATATGGTGGCCATCAGGTGCTCGTAGCATACTTTCAAATACTTACATTGGTTTTTTCTGATAAATAAAAAGTATGATCCTCCATTTTTCAAAATTTGGGTTTGCAAACTTGTTAGCCAGCACCAGCAAACACTGATTCCTTTTATTTCTCCTTCCTTGTCTTTCTTTTTTTGTTTGGGCTACTGTAGCGGCGCAACATGACGGCTCTGTGGTCAAGGGCTCATTCTGAACTTACAAAAACACAGAGATTCATCATTCCAGGTAATTATACACTAGTGGAAACATACTTAGGAATTCCATACGTATATTATTGAATTCTGCTAATAGATACTCTCAAAATCCTACAAAGTGGACCTTTAAGACACTGACCTACATTAAACAGCCATGACAACTGACTTTGTATCTCAAAATACTTTTTGCATGTAATTATACATTTCCACTTATAGGATTTTTATGAATACTTAGAATACTTAGAATATTTTCCCTGGCCATAAAAATCTAGTTTTCTATTTATAAAAATTTTATGAGAACTTATAACAAAATCATGACACCATGACAGTTTATGTATATTTTCTTTGACCCTAATTTAAACTGATGTTTCACACCATCCCAATTCATTATGTGACTCATACTGTAAATGTACACAGACAGTGATGTAATGCTATTCAAATGTAAGTCAGGATGAAGAAAGTACAAGAACTTTATGTCAACAAAGTCCATGTCATTTGTCTCAGGGGTTATGTCAACCAGAGAAAAAATGCAAAAAACAGTCTTAATCACAACTGATATCTATTAGTATAAGCTTCAGTAAGTTTATACAGGTTTATGTCAGTTGTCGGGAAAGCCTTATGTAGGATTTATGCAGCTCTATGAACACTGCTGTGTCATTGACTATTTGAGATTAGAAAAATGAAATCTAATACATTTGAGACAATATGACTTCAAGATATTGCATAGGTTTAAAAAATGCTACGCATTAGTTAAAAGCAATATCAATGCTTTTGGAAGTTTAATCTAAAATGTCTGGCAGGGAATGATGGGAGACAGAGTGTTCAGGATGCAGTGGGTTTTTTGGTTTTTTTGCCATTGTTGTTATTACATTTTTCATATCTGACTGCATGTCCGTAGGGGAAGAACAGTGAGGAGAGCCCCAGACCTCATGTTAGATTTAAAGGAGGAGACGTAAGTAATCTCAAATTGGCATGCATTAACCTCTTCATCAGAACATTAAGCCTAATGAGGTGGATGAAGTGAACTGGGAGCCCCTGATTGAAATGTGCTTTGAAATCTCAGTACAGCTGATTAAAATCTCTCAGCCAGCATAAGCGTAATGGAATAAAAATGTAGCAGAGCAAAATATCAAGTTTGCGAACAGACCAGTGACTATCAACCATACAGGGTTTTGCTTTTGAAGCTTCTTTATATGAGCCTTTCTACTTGATGCACAATATCCCATATGTGCAATATTTTAATTGCAATTATTATTACCACTTTGCCCTTCACATGTGTATGAACAAGACTTATGTGCACAACTTACAGCTTGTTTGCAATGTTCCTTTTTGTACCATCTACACTCATAGGCTTCACTGACAACCATGTCAGCAGTCTAATGCACATGTAGTCTTAATGCCACTAAAAAGAATCACACTACTAATCTGTGCAGCATTGTGCCATACCTACCAAGAGGAGTGTGACATTTAGTTCAGGATCTGAGACCAGACAGGGTACTTCAATGTGTGTGTCAGATGCTGTTACAAAGATGGTTCCCTTGTCATTTCTCTCGATAAATGGATGATCTGGGTCTATTGGGGGAAAATTAGGCAGAAAAAAATGTCAGTAAGTTTGTGATCTGGTGGAAATCATAGAAGAATGAAAGAACACATGAGCATAACCTTCGTGGCATAAAAAACTTTCACCTCAAATGGCATACAATCTTCTGTACTCCCGAAGCCCAAATAAAATTCATATCAGGCACATCAAGATCAAAGTCATGGCATTAAGGTTCATAACCATGCCATCTTCCTCAGGTCTCTCTACAAAGTGATGTGGCTCATATTGTCAAAGAAAATGGCTTATAGTAACTGTTTTCAGATTTTACATAGCCATTTACAAAGCCGCTAATACAGTGATTTTCTATTAGTCAGAGGCCATATGCGGGGTGCAGCAAACTGCCCCAAGCTTTGTTTTCCACCATGGGTGCCATTTGAATATCATACAGTGCTATAAGCTTCTCTAAAAGGCTCCATTAGTTCTAAGCCCATCATTTTTTGTTCAGAGTAAAATCACTGCTGTCTTTCAGAGTGTAAACAAAAGCTTCTATCTGGAGGTTTATGTGTCTGTGTGTTCGTGGTCCATATACACAGGCGTAGCAGGAAAAATACACAAGTCCCTTGAGTAATAGTACTTAACAATAAATTAGTGCAAGGAGGAGAAGTACCTTTTAGAAGGATCTTCTGGTGGAATACGGGCAGTGATCATGAATGATGGAGGCAGCGTGTACAAGGCACGGAATGAGTATGCAGAACAGGGTAGGCATCTAACCAAATCCACATGCGGCCCGATCCAACCTACTTCGTGCTCCTGCCTAATTTATAGCTGTGATTTCAGCCGCTTCTAATTAGCCCCCTGGTAAGATCTATGGAAACTGTTTCGGCACCTTGTCGAGAGAAATAACTGGGCATGTTTCAAAAGCAGATGAACTAGTGGGGCACCTGTATATGAATCTCTGATGCTTTTTTCTTTTCAGCTCTAAAAAGTGCAGAACCACACAGGCCTCTGACACTGTCACCTGAGCTCAAAGCGATACCCTGACAAACCGTACACAATTCATTTGCTTATAAATTTTACCCCACAATTTAAAAAAAATATCAAAAAGGCATGATTTTTTATAATCTCTCCTAAACTTCCCAATGACATTGATGTAACTATCTCCAAACAAAGAATCATTAAGACATTATCAGACACAACACTGTGTGTTCCAGGGCTTGTATTCAAGAATTTTGTGTCTTTTCCTAGAAATATGTATTTCTCTGTGACTTTTAGTATGCAGCAGAGATTCTGTTGAGAAAGTCGATTTTAATTTTGTCCGGAAATATGGTGAAACTAGATCTGTTTAAAAAATAAACACTGAATCCCTTGTAAGTATGACTGAATCCTAAATAACACTTAGACCCTAGTACATGTCAACTGAAACTTTGTTTTGCTTCATTTATGAAGCAAAACCCTCGCCAAAATAATTTTCATTTTGAAATCAAGGAAAATGTGTTCATTTCACAAGTATGCAACAAGGGAGAATTCAGATTTAAAACAAAAACTTCATTCTTCCCACAAAAACAAAAGCCAAAATGCAAAGCCAGGACCAAAGTACAAAAATACCTGTGTAGTTGCCTTTTCAGCAGATTAATCCACATCTTTGCTTTTCTTACATTTAGACCTCAAGAAATGCAAACATTTTCAAGCTATAATACTATTTAGTATTCTTTAAATGTTTAAATAAGGGCAACCATTTAGAATAACCTTCTCTATCTCTCAAAGAAATGAGAAACTATAATCTACAATGAAACATTCTAGCCAAGCACTAAAAATTTCCTCAAACTGACTCAAAAAAGTATACAAAATAGGCTTTCAATTGCATCTGTAATGATGTCATTGACTTAATCTGGGGAAACTAATTTCAATTGGAAATGACATGACATGACAACTGTCATCTATACCAATGGCTTAAATGGCTTAAAGCCATTCAACTAAGATAAACAAGTTCAAATTCATTGACAATGCAGCATTGTGGAAAAAGAATTATGCTACATGCAGTGATTACAAGATTTTTAAACAAACATTGTCTCTAGTTACCTCGAACAAAGACATATAAACTGGCGGCTGTGGTTCCATCAATAACAGCTTTAATGTCCTGGTAGAAGCAACGGTAGTAGCCTGTGTCATTGCTGTGGCTTTTGGTCAGCACCAGGGTCTTGCAGTAGGGTTTCCCAGGCTCCCCCTGGCACTCCTTCACCCACAATGCTCTCTTATCCTGGATGGGCAACTGCTGCTGATGCCGCTCATTAAGCTCCTCTTTGCTGAGAGACTGCTCTGGCCAGGTCCAGTCCAGAATGTGCTGTCCCCTGGGACAAGGTGTCAAAAAGGAAAGCTTATAAGAAAAATTCAGATTTCAGCATGAGTGTTATGAATGTTCAACTTCACTTATTCCATAATTTTAAAATATACTGGGTTTAATGGCAGTCACTTGAGTAATATTCTTGTTTTCCAAAGAAAATACATAGCAGTATAAATGCTCAGTAAATATTAGCACACAGAATTAGAATTCCCAAATGACTTCAATCCAGACTAATGGTCTGTATGGCTTTATGTATGACTTTCTTGGCACATCGCAATTGTTTTATTGCGTATTTCAAAAGCAAACAAGATAACTTTTGATTTCCTCCCTAAAAAGATTATACAATACGCTAATATTTTGAACTTGAGCCACAGCCATATAAAATACATAATGCTTCTAATGCTGGTACATGGCCAAAATACATATTTTCTCTTCCCAAGCGGTATGCACGCTACTGCTGAAAAACAATTTATTCAGGAGATTCCTGGCTATAGCAGCTGGAGAAGAACCAGTGATTAATGAATCTGCACAGGCTTGCCCCACCATATGTTCAAAGATACATTGCCGCTGGCGTTATCTGAAAATGGATTTAATCTTTCCCCTGCATTCCCATCCAAATGTAACATACCCTGTATGTGTAAAGAACCTCAAGACTATATGGTCCAATTCATCATGATTTCTTATGTTTATTTTAAAAAAAGGGCCTGTACATTCTGGATACCTAGCATACATACTGAGCTCGAAGTTGCCTCAAGTCATTCTCAGAAATTACCTGCATGTAATAGTCAGTGTGTCATTGGCGTCAATCACGAGCTGGTCTTGGGTGCAGTTGAGAGTAGGGGGGGTCATAGAAAACCCAGCTACCAGACCTGGGAGAAAAAACAAATGGGGATTTAAGTTGTAAGAGATGCTCTGAATAGCAACTCAAAATATATGCACATTAATTGTGCCATAATTAGTTATATATATTAATAATAGATGTTTGAATGTCAAAACATATGTTTCCATTTTTTTACCACATTTTTTATTACCAATTTTGTAATTTTGTACTATCCTCTTTCGAGCACAAAAGCTAGCAACTGGGTGAAGGCTAGCATGTGTTGCTTTTCAAACTGCTTCTCATGCTAGATCACAGGGCAGCTGAACACTCTCAGAGGAAAACGCGAAGTGTCTTCTTTTGCATTCACTGATGCCCATGATGGCTAGTGCATGCCTAGCATCTCTCTAATTGACAGGGGAGAGGATAATGCCATCCCTCCCACTCAGAAACCATGGCCAATTATTCTCTCTTGGACTGTCGACCATAAATGGCTGTGCCATCATTTTGCAAATTTTCTGAGCCGAGCACTTTTCTGTTGCACCACTTTGATAATTTAATCTAAAACTATATTCCTTTTTAAAACTTAGTCCATTTAGAAAAGATACAAACTGCCAAAATTACATCTTTTTCCACAGAAGAGGTAGGGTGAGTCTAAGTGCTAAGACACTAAATGACCTGCCCCCATGGGGAACAATGTCAGCTTATGGACAGCAAGGAATCAATTGAGGTTGTAGGATTGAAGAAGTAAACAAACTGGAATTACACTGTGAAGAGTCCTTTAAAGGCGCAGACATTTTGCCCTTTATTTTTTATATTCAGAAAGTGTCAAAGACTAATGAGGGTCAGGGGTAGCAATGAGTCAATGGTTGTACCAAGGTACAATCCATCAGTGTTTAGAAATTAAGATTTGAGACAAATTTGTAAAACTTCAGTTAATCAGAGTTCATCCATAGTTTAATGTCATGAATACCTGATATATAAGTAAGCTTTAGTAAGGATGTGGTAGATTCTGAACATAAATCTGGGTATTGCTATTTTTTCAGTAAAACAGAGTTAAATTTCACCAGGTTGCTTTAGAGTGGGAGTATCAGCTGTTTTAAGAGCTGTAAAGAAATGACGTTATTAAGATGACATAGAGTTGGAGCAGAATCAAATATGCAGGAAGGTATATTAGATTTAGGGATTATTGAAGGCATACTTTAAATCTGACACTTTAAATCCACACTAATCCATGGAATTACCAATAACTGATATATAAGTGAAGGGAGCCTGATCTTGATTTATTCCCTTTTTAAGTGGTTGATCTTAGAAGAGCCTATTAAGACTTTCTCTGCTGGTGAGAGTCAGATGTGAAAAAGACATAAGGCTAAAGGTCACAACACACATGTCAAATGATCTCCCACCATTATTAGCGCACTCACAGATGAACTCTAAGGGAGCATGGCTGATGAATATGTCACCAGGACACATCGGACACATCTGGAGATAATTACAGATGAAAGCAGTTCACAAAACGGGTAGATACATTATGCTGCATTTGAAGACCTTCAGCTCCTATTGAACAGGATATGTTTAGAAAAGTAAGTAATGATAAATAAAGACATCAAAATTAATTTTAGAAAGAAACAATATCTTGCCATAATTTGAAATCCTCAAAGAACAAAATACGATATGTGTGACAGCTAGAATCAGAATCACAATCATAATTGTTTATTCATAGAAATATTGTCTTTGGTAACTGGCATATAAAACCTCACTACTTATCATAGCTACACCAAGCAAAGCACAAAACTGTACACTGATGCATGAAGTAAGATATTTGACTATATTGGAATGTGACCTGATGTCAGAATCTATAAGTCTATTAGGCGATAAGGAGGCGTCTATAAGGAGGAAAAGAAAATGTACAAAATCCTCTAAAGCTGAAAAACCATTTTCATCTACACCATACAGCATAGGATCCTTTCACTCCTTAAACTCCCAGGACCCATCTGTAAGAACAGGTCTATTTTGTTCACTCTTGTAACTAAACTCAATGAGCATTTTATTAGGAACACCCGTACACATACTCATTCATGCAGTTATCTAATCAGCCAACCATGTTGCAGCAGCACAATGCATAAAATCATGCAGTTACTGGTCAAGAGCTTCAGTTAATGCTCACATAAAAAATCAGAATTGGGAACAATTGTAATATTGGTGATTTTGACCACGGCATGGTGGTTGGTGTCAGACAGGTTGGTTTGAGTATTTCTATAAATGCTGATTTCTTGGGATTTTCACATACAACAGTCTCTAGAGTTTACTCAAAGCAGCAGTTGGAGAGTCAATGGAGAATAGCCAGACTAGTTAGAAAATTTACTCATCTTCTAATGGCTACTTCTAGCCTGATAATGCACTGTGTCGCAACACAAAAGTCATCTCAGACTGATTTCATGAACATGACAATGACATCAGTGTTCTTCAGTAGCCTTCCCTGTCACCAGATCTGAATCCAATAGAACACCTTTGGGATGTGGTAAAAAAATCTGCAAGAATTGCATGATACAATCATGTCAACATGGACCAGAATCTCAAAGGAAAGTTTCCAACATCTTGTGGATCCATGCCAAGAGGCAGTCATACAAGGTACCAAGAGATTATAGGACAACTGATGTTAATGCTCACTGCAAGCCAATCAGAAGTAACTGCACCACTGCATTTCATGTACATGATCTAAGCCCTTCAGATGTATCCTGTCCTTGGAGCCCACAACAGACTTTGGTAAATATTTGAATGCAAGTCTATGAACTGTTTATAGTGCTGTGCTGAGCCTCTTGGCAGCAGCTGACAGCTTTTCTCAAGCTCTGAAGATTTATTCTTGAACATCGACTGGATAAAAACAATACCAACCAAAATGCTATGTAACAAGAAGAGGAATTTACAGGGGATTTTTTATCTGTGTGGTTTTTGGCAGCCACTGCATAAATACTTTTTCTAGCAATAAATTCATGCAGTAAATAACAAATATTCTCATTGGGGTCTTGGCTGTTCCTTGTACCATTCATGGAAGAATGCATCTGGCCTGAGTCTCACTAGCAGGGAATGACAGAAGGGCATTATTTTATTGTCAATGCCACCCGAAATAATGACAAGCAATCAGTCATTTAAATTTGTTCATCTGCTACATCCTGGAGTTTATTATACTCAAGAGCACTAAGATTCTAGAAGAGAAAAAAAATATATTCTGGTAGGCTCCATAAGCATGTTGGTATGTACAGACTTGTTAAATATTAGCTATAATTACATTGTAATAGAAGTGGACAAAAGATCATTTTAATAGTTGTTTAAATATTCCTAGTTCCTAAAACACATTTAAAGAAAGAAAAAACACTGTCTTCTTTTGCAACTGGGAAGTCTCTGACAACATGTGAGGTCAGGCGACTGAAAACCCATAATCCCCTCTGCATGACAAAATGCAATCTCTTTCAAAAGCATGCAAACTGCGCCGAAACCTGCTGAGTCCCAGCCTGCTGTCTGGCCTTTTCAAAGTCATAATGATTTGCCTCACCATAGAGGGCTGAGCTGTGCAATTCCTGTGGCTAAAGTATAGGACCCAAGGGTCTCCTTCTGTCTCAGGGGCCTTTGGACTTTGTGGTTATTTAAATAAACAGCGGCATGCTGTGGGTGACAAGTCAGAGGAAATCCACTCCTTGCCTCCAGTGTGTTCGAGAACAATTTACAAAACCCTGACAAAGGTTATAAACAACATTCTTGTGTAGAAAAAAAGACAGATCTACAGGCTAAAGTCACCACCTTGACCCCGAGTGCTTCACATGGTCCGTTCAATTGTCCATAGACCAAAGGACTCACAGACAAGACCATGGCCTTTCAGCTGAGAGCTTTTTAATTGATTTTTACGAAGCATAGGCAGAAAGCCGTTCTCTAGGGGAGAACATTTATTGGAGCAGTGCCAGGTTTGGAGGCATGTTTGCCTTCGCAGTAAGGATTTTCTTTCCTCCCTCCTCCACCAAAAAAAAATTATTATGAAATTATTCAGACCAGCTGCTTTCTATACAAAGTCCAGGTACCATGTCTGAATATTCTACACTACGTACGTGATATAACTGCAATAAGTTACTAGTAAAAAGAAATTAAAATACATTTACACAGTTCTCATTCCTCATGAAGACATTCCTCATAAGCATTCCTCATGAAATGCAGGAGCCAGAGACTCAGAGTTCTCTTTAGCACTCTGAAAAACACTAATGTGTAAATCTAATAATGCACTAATAATGTATAATCATTGTTATAGCGAAATTTGTTGTAAGGAGCCATTTATTTAACATTTATGGAAGGAGTATCAGTGCACTGTAATGGTCAATAAGTTTTCTGCCATGGGAAAGTGTTCAGGACAGATTACTTTGCACTTTCTTTGTTTCTTAGTAACATAACAAGCAGCATTTTCTTTTTGTCTTATTAACTTCAAGAGAGAGAAAAAATAGAGGCTAGTGAAGGAATGACTATGTACAGCTACTATAGCATAAGTAATAACAGGAATTAACCATTTCTGATATACTGCAACATTACACATAACTAGAAAAAAGATATAAAGTATGACTTGTCATTCATTAATAAATATAACATTTTAATACATGGAGGATATATTTGCATTTAAGTGGAATAAAAACACATCATGACATGCAGTTATAGGAATCAGCTTCCCATTGAGTTGGGCCACATGACACTGCCATTTATTTACATTAAATTATCAATCCTGTTTGTTCTGACTATGCTTCTTGACTAGCTTTTTCAGCACACACTCTTACTGTAGTATATGTATGACTAGAGCTTGAGTCATTATTTTTCTGCACTGCTAATTTGTGAATTTTTTGGAAATGTCATGAAAGGCTATAAACACTTCAGGAACTTCTGAAAACAGCCACTGTTACTAAAACAGATGGATAAAGAATAGGCTTGAAACATTGATGAGACAAACTGACGATTAAAATGAGAGAGAAAATAAAAGGAATGTCATTTTGTTTTTGCTCTGTGGGATTAGGCGGGGGAATGGCAGGGAGTATTGGATTGAAGTGTTGACTGAATGCTGATACTGTAGCAGGCAACAGCCAAAGAGTGCTGATGGATTTCACAAATATCTCAGCTGCTTTACTGACATACAAACATTTCTGTCTCTTGTAGAACAGTTCAAATCAGGCTATCTCAGACTCTGGTCAAGAAAGCAACATAGGAAATTCTTACATCTTTTGCTTCGGGAGGAAATCCTGTATGTTTCTTTTTCCATGCTATTAGAAGCTTTGTTAGCCCATTGGAAATCCTACGTATGCATTCTAAATGAAATGCATGTGTGCATGCCTCACCCTCTACTCTATACGAGCTGCAGGCCGTTACATACCTCATGTCTCTATTTGACACATGCAGCCAGGCATGTTAGTGGAAATTTGAACCTACACTTTCACACAACCATCTGCCTAAACAAGATATTATTCCTGTAGCCCAGAATAAAGAAAGCGTGAACATATGCATACTGTATTTTGTATAGCACTACTATAGTTCCATGTTGTTTAGGATGATCTGTATTCCTAGAGATCCCACTGTGAGAGAAAAGAACTCTTGCTGGGTCCAGCCTGATGGCTGGGTATGATTTATGTTGAATAATATTACGCACACAGTTTGAACTTCCACATCTCATACATAACAGATCTCGTCTATGATATTCCTCCTTTCTCAAAAAACATGCACAACTTCCCGTGGGTTGATATCCTACAGAAATACATGGATGAATGCTCCATTGCTGACTGGAAAAAATTAGAAAGAGTGCCTGACTTTCTGAATTAGTGTCCAGCACTTAAGAAGGCGACTCAAAAATCTGCAACTACGTATACTGTCGTGGATGCTATAGTGATCCTGAACAGTTGGTCAATTCTGTTATCTGATGTATATTGCAAAGATTGATTTAGAACACTCATTTGGAACCACAATGTTATCACTACAACTGGTAAATCTGCTATGACATTACACTGTGGAAAAAAAATTCATTGAATTTACTTTAATGAAATGTGTACATTGATTCCATGTAAATGAATTGAGTTGCATTTACACAGCATATTTTCATATAGGCAATATGAATTGTTGAGTCCTGGAATAAAAGCAAACTCCACCCACTCACTCACCCAAGCTGAAAATCAAACTGAGGACCCTGGCGCTATGAGGTGGTGACGCTGCCCACTACACTAGCAGGCCACACCACATGAACAAGTGCAGGATCAAGCTAATTTACTACTTGCCATTTCCTGCCAGAATAAACATCCTCACACTTACTTATAATGTAATTAGATCATGTTAATACTACATTAACTAACCAGACTCACTCCACAAAATTCAAACTAGTAGATTAGATGTTTGTTTAAATTACATTTTAGTAAAGGCAATGAAATCACATGTTGATGAGAAACTGAATATTTTTTATGCAAACGATACATAATACCTTTTCTTACATCTTACCCAAAACATATTCCTTTTTTTCCATAGCACAGACATACAAAAACACAGAAGAAGTAGTTGGACCGATAGCAATAGCCATGTAGCCAGCTTAGCTACTCCTAATGTGCTGTTTGTCTATTTCTCTACTTCTGTACATCTGTAATTCTATAGCGGAGACTAATTTAAGGAATTAATGATGGTACTTATGACATTGCAATACCAAACATGCATCCAGAACCCAAACAAATAGCAAGGCCACATGCAGACTTGCTCTTCACACCGACTATGCTGTTCCTAATCTATCACAGTACAGCACTATGTTTTCTCAGTGAAGCACACTCTGAGAAGGCAGGGTCAGTTGCATACGAATGAAACATTCACACAAGTTCTACATTTATATTTACATTTAGGGCTTATATTTAAGATTTATGTTTATATGTAAGATTTACATAGTATACTTTCCATTTAAGAGTAATGATTATGGGATCAGGGTATGACGTCAGGTCATGAGGCTTATAGGCACAGGTGTGCGGATTACCTGCATCCTGTTTGGCAGCGACATACAACATGGTATGCATCATCCATCCTAGTTGCTAGGAGAAACTTGGCTCTATTTTGAAGTTGCACTAAAGGTTTTCAGGAAGGTTGGGTTATTTCTGAAAACTATCTGAGTAGCTGATGCAGTCATGGAAAAAGTAAGTACACCCTCCTTCAAATCTGTGAATTCTTTATCAGGGCCTAATTAACAATAAATAAGGTCTATAAACAAACAAATAATCACATGTGACAACAACAGATTTAAATTTTTCCCCAAAAATGTTGGAAACAACATTCAGTTGGGAAAAAATAAGCACACTATAATTCAGTAACATTCAGAAACACCATTAGAAACAATAACTTGAAGTGAACATTTGCTGTAAGAGTTTATCAGTTTCTCATATTGTTTTGGAAAAAATTCTGGCCCGCTCTTCATTACAACATTACTTCAGTTCATTAATGTTTGAGGGCATTAATTTATGCACAGCTGTCTTACAATTCTGCCACAGCATCTCAATAGGGTTGAGGTCTGGACTTTGACTTGGCCATTCCACCACCTTGATTTTTTACTTCTTTATCCATTCAGATGTTGATTTGTTGGTGTGCTTGAGATCATTGTCATGTTGCATGACCCAATGGCCCAGCTTAAGCTCCTGAACAGATTTGTCACAATCTCACATTTGTCATATTCTGTATTAAAGTGGAGTTCATCTTTGTCTCCACAGGCACTTTCAGACCAGAGAAATTTTTTCATAGTTCTTAGAACTGTTGGAGAAAGTACCCCCTTTTTGTGTGTCCGTATTGCAGAAACTAAGGACAATCATAGTTCTTAGAATGCCATTTTGAGAGACTTTTTTAGCTCCTACTTCAAGGTAGGTACTCTCCCAGCACAAGAGGAACCATGAGTGATATAAGTATACTGTGAATGGTCCAGGCATAAGTGTACATTGATTGGTTGAAAACAAGCCAGTGTAGCACCAGCAACCACCATTTTTAAAAATCCATGTAAAACATTAGTCGGGCAAACAACAGCCCTTAATGTTAGCATTAAAAAATGAAAAAAAACAACAAAAAAAAAAACATGTTGCTGTATGTTGTGGAGAAGTGATGCTGCTATACCAATCATCTGCTGGCTTATGTCAATTCAGCATTTCTACTGTTGGTGCGAAATCAAACAGAAAAAAAGCCCTTGAAGGTAAGTAGTTCCCTGGGGAGTTTTCCAGTGGGTAGTTCCTCTCAAGTCCTAGGAACTGTTTGGCTCAGCAGCACCTAATGACTGGTAGTTTCCCAGGTCCTGTGGCTACACGATAAGCAATCCAAAAGATATTGTTTCAGAACTTTTGTGGTTCGTTCAGATGCAATTTTACAAGCCTAAGTCATGCTTCCACATTCTTTTTGGAGAGAGGGGCTTTTTCCCTAGCCACACTTCCATGAAAGCCATACTTGTTTGGTCTTATTCTGATTGTGCTCTCATGAACATAAACATTTTATGTGCTTACAGAGCCCTGTAGGTAGCTCTGGGGTTTTTATTTATCTCTCTGAGCATTAATCAGTTTGCCCTTAGACTGAATTTGCTGGGATACCCACTCCTAGGAAAATTGCCTATTGTCTTGAAGTCGCTCCATTTGTAAACAATCCTTCTAACTGTAGAATGGTGAATTTCAAATAGTTGGAGATGGCCTTATAACCCTTCCTAGATTGATGAGTGGTAACAGTTGTTTCTCTGAGGTCATGGCTGATGTCTTTTCTTCTTGGCAAAATGCAGAGACACACCTGAGTGATCTAGAACACCAAAGTGGTAAAAGTTCTGCTTTTATAGGTACTCACACTTCTTGATGATTAACTAATCTTGTGCATTTCATTAACTGCTAATTACTCTGTTACAGATTGCGGAAGTACAAGAGGTGGGGTTCTTTTCCCCATATGGTTTCTGAATGTTGGTTTACTTCTTGGGAAAAATTGACTATTGTAATCTGTGGTGTTTTTTGTTATTATCACCTGAAGTTATTTGTTAGTTTATAGAAGTTGGTAAGGACCATATGATTGCAGGAGGAAATACTTTCTTTTTTCCATGACTGTAATATTGTTATAAACCACAACAAGGCTATAGTGAGTTTTTAATGATTCTTAATGTTATTATTTCATTGTTGCATTGGATACTTTTTTCCTTCCAATAAATATGAACATATTTGAGAATTCAAATCTCTGCTTGTGCTCTTTCATTTAGCTGAAAGAGTGATTGGGAAGCAATATGTCTTGTGACTGGTGAGCAATATGGCTAATAATTGTTCTGTCATTCACCTCACACCAATATATTCCTTGGTTTTCTTCAGGGTGGTGTAGTCAATACACTGATTCTACTGAAATTTTGTATCGGCCATGGCCATTCTGGTCCTGTGCTCACATTTACATGCAAAATGCACGCATGAGCACAAAATCAGCCCCAGTCGACTGGCAGGTTCGACCCAGAACCTTCTTGCTGTGAAGCAAAAGTACTAATAACAGCACCACCGTGCTGCCCTAAACTTAATTATAAATCAACGTTTTCAGCATAATTTCATAGTGAAGACTAATTCAGGATTTATCGGTTGTACTGATAACAATGCCATCCCACACAAACAATATGAATCAATATTTGCAATAAACGCCCACCATCCACTTTAATAGCAACACCTGTACACCTGCTCATTTATGCAATTATTCAATCAGCCAATTAATTGGCAGCAGCATAATACATAAAATCATGCAGATCCAAATCAAGAGCATCAGGTACTTTTCACATGAAACATCAGAATGGAGACACATTATCATGTGTGCGAGGTGTGGCTGGACACATGCACAGGTATGGAGACGGCTTTGTAAAACTCATTGTGTTTATTTAACACACAAGGCAGGCAGAGGTACAAAAACACAGCAGGCAAAAGAGTAATCCCAAAACATAAACAGGGTCAGCCGATCAGCAAACAGGGTATCAGAGGTAATCCAAAAAACAGAGATCAGAAAAACACAGAGCACAGTCCAAAACATGGGAAACACAAACACGGTTAAAAAACAGCTTGGCAATAGTAGGCGGGCTAGACTAATGCTTCGCAAACTAAACGAGCATATGAAAGTCTTTTTAAAGCACGGCATGATTATTCAAAGATTGGATGCACCGGGATCCAATTACTGGTAACATGATGAGCCCGGGAGCATGTGCTCACAGGAACTTTAGTCCTCTAACCCTAACCCTAACCCGAGACATCTACACGCTCGCATGTGCCATGAGGAGCAGGTCATGACACACATGATTGACTGATTGGATAACTGCATAAATTAGAAGGTGTAAAAGTGTTCCTATTAAAGTGAACAGTGAGTGTACATTTGAAAACAGAAATGACAATCCTTTCAGGATCACTATAGTATCCATGACAGTACAGTTGCAGATTTCTGAGTCGCCTTCTCAAGTGATGGACACTAATTTGGAAATTGTACAGCACTGGCAAACCTACAGACAGAGAGACAGACAGACAGATGAATGGATGGATTGATGGATGAATGGATGGACAGATGGATGGATGGATGTTCTTAATTGATCCAAGAGGAACTTTGGGAAAAACTTTGGGAAAAGAAAACTCCACTCAGTGGAGCCACTAGATGGAACCTATGGTTTTGGCATTGATGGATGCTCACTGATTAAAATAAAAATAGACATGCTCATCCATGCTGTAAACATACATGCCTTATCTGTATTTTAACATCATGAAAACAATATCTTATGATCTTGAGAAAACACTAACTCATGGCCTTTCTGGGCTTCCATAGTAAATAAGAAATGGTTCTGTAGATAGTAGCGAGGTCTACACTGTCTGCATTTAAATGTTCCCTTTGCCATAGCATATGTTTGTAGAAATTAGTTTGATTTAAATCAGATTTTTTTTGCTTTAAAACTAGACCTTGGTGGCTGTGGACTGTTTTTAAATTAGCCCAAGAATGCCATCAGCATTTTACAGCCTCAACCTTGCCCCAAATCAGCACAGTATGGTGTAAACCTGGCAACCCTACTGTTTTCCCTATACACTCAGAGAGGGTGGGGTCAATTGGCATGAGCACAAGTTACACACTTACACTTATATTTAATATTTATATTTATATTTAACTTGTACATTTACTTTTAACATTTAGATTTAATATTTACACTGAAACTTTAAATTATTATTTGACAGTCTGAATGTATCAGAATGGCCTCAAATGTTAACGTTGTCAAAAAAAAAAGTCAGAAAGGAAAGAGTATTCAACTTTTTACATATGGTGCTCCTTATCAGATGACCTTTTTCAATTCAGTCCTTTGAATGGGTGTTATAAATTATAATACTGACCAACAAATTATAAATAAATTAAAAAACAGAAAATAGTAGTTTCAGTTAAAGAAGATTTTATAGGACTGTCAATTTCTGAAACTTACAAATGGCAGAAACAACAATAAAATATAAAAACAAACCACTTATAGTTATAAGTACTTTAAAGTCCAAGTCCAAAACATGAACTTTCATAGCACTGAAAGGACCAATGTAAGTGCATCTAAACAAATTCCCAAATTTACCCTTGGGGATCAATAAAGTCTGTCTGTCTGTCTGTCTGTCTGTCTATCTATCTATCCAACAAGTCTGTTCTTACACAGAAATAAATCTGTATCTGTTGATTAGTTAACAATAGTGCCCTACATTTCAGTATGTTTGATACTTGTTCAAAATAGCATTCCATCAATGGATGTGATTTTACATTACTGAATTCATAAGACTACCAGTGCTTAATCAGTGTGAGTTCCACCAATGACAATAAGTAAAGAAAAAATTTGATTTTAAATGGGGATCAGTTTGGCCTAGTGAATAAAGAGATCTTCAAAACTTAAGAAAATGTAAACACTTTCTGAACAAGTTGTGTTTCAGAAACTTGATGAACACAACAGTCCTCTCAGCAGCAAGGCACAAATCTTCTTCAGAATGCTCACTCAGCTAATCTTAATGGTTCAATGATTAGGTAAAACATTGACTAAGCATTTCTCTGGGGAGGTGAGTGCTTCATTTAATGTTTATTGTGAAACTGACACAACAAACACAGTGAGGATTTATTCTATTATGATGAAAAAAATAAGTTGAGACTTTCCAAGTCACATGAGTTGCTGTAATTTAAACCACATCTTCAAGTTCTCAAAAGATATATAAATATTTACATGCATAATGTGCATGTTTGAGTTACTTGAAGCTAATTCAGTGGTGGTGAATGGGCTTTGTCTCTTTAAATGGAATGCAATTCCAGAGGTTTCACCAACCTTGCAACTTTCCATGCAAGAGATGTGCGGTTTGCCAGTGAGTTAGCTGACTTAAATAAACAGCTGGCAGCATCAATTTGTCACAGTCAAGCAAAAGTGAAGTCATGCTCTCATCTGTTTTGACAGTGTGACTCCTATACATAAGAGATAGGAGGGCATATACAATGCCTATTTCTAAAAAAGATACAGCAGCATGGTATCATGCCTTTAAAATTACACAAAGTGAAAGGTTTTCTCTTTGTCATACATGAACAGAAATATAGATGCTTTGATAAGCCTAAGTTCTTTTTGTCATATGTAGTAAATTTCCTGTTTTCATCCACAGTTCGTGTTTGACTATGTCCTTTGGGGAAAGATAAGGAGGGATTTGTTACTTTTTTTTGTTGTTCACAACATTTAAGCTGCTAATCAAAATATGGAGTATAGGAGCATCATGAATGCCTAAATATGAATGGCCACGAAAAAAGCCATGAATGAGACCCCAACCTCTAGACAACTTAGTGTCAGGAAGGACTATAGCACTGTGCTTTTTATAACATGTAGGACATGCTTTGACAAGGCCAAACCCTAACATTTCAGTCAGACAGCGGGGCACGGAGCCACCACTGCCATGTACTGAAATAACACCATGTCCGGCCAGCAGGAGAGGGGCAGCCAGGCCATAGAACAGACCTCCTCTTCTGAACAAGGAGTCAGCATCTCCTGCTCCCTGTGGAGGAGCTTAGTCAATACTGCAGCACACACTTCACAAAAAAATAGAGAGAGTAAAACTTTTTGTCTGCTGCATACAAGGCCAGTACAAACTTTGATTCCTTTGTTGTCTGTGAAGGATGGGAGCCAAAGAGGGCTGTGAGTCCCTTTTGTGCACATTTATCTGCTTACTAGTGCCCTTCCTATTTCCTGGCTGGACCTGATGTGAAGTGAGGATGTTTTAGGGGAGGTGGGGGACACATCAGCGTTTGCTTCCTACGTGCCACACTCATCTCCTGACTACAATTTCCTGTACCTGTGCCGACAGCCACACAGGACGTGCTTGGCTTTCCACTGCGCCATTTCAATTGTCATCACATGCAGCCCAAAACTACTTCATTCTCCCCTCTGCAAGGTTAGAAGGAAGAGCATGTTCCATTGACCACTGCGGAAGAACCACAGAATCTTCAAATTCTCATGAACCACAGGGTCACAGGTCGAAACTAGATATATGCGCCTAAGTCCAATTTGCACGGAGTTCCTTCCCCTGACCTAGAGTAATGATCATTTTATGATGTGAGTCAGAGGGATTGTTCTGACAGTGTCACACACGAGCATCTATATGGCAGGAAGCCATTGGAAAGGTATGTTCTATATTTTAACAGTAAACATTTATCATGGCATGGTTTAGATAATGAGATATTCACCATGGTGCAAATAATTTAGATGAGGCACACACATAGGAGAAAAAAATCGAAGAAGAGATCCCTTTATCTCTATAGTTTCTACTACACAGCAGTGAAATCTGATGGAAATAAAGTAGTCTGAATAAATGAACTTTAAGTCTACTTAATTCTCTTGTATTTCAGCTTTTTCTCCTGACACAAAAGTCCAGTAATCTTCATGTCTCCTCTTGAGTTTCAGTCCAGATCTCAACAATGCCTCACACAGTTCTCAGATCTGCCAAATTAATGATTCATTCAAATATATTACTAAGTTTACTACAAGTGCATTAATTTGGAGAGATGTACAGTTTTCTTTTGATATACTATCATGTATAACTACATTTGAAGTGAAGTACACTAGTGTGTTTCTAATATGGTAGCTTATACAATAATTAGTTCCGGTCCACTAATTTGATTGGCCGAGCGACTTTCCAAGGGTACTGATATTTCGCCTGACGGTATTGAGAAATTTCACTGTGTGAATCACTCTGCTCGTCTGTGTCCTGCCCGTAAAACTCCACTTCCTATTTTGAAACAGTTACTACAGTAGTGTTAGCGACATCATCATCAGACACGACAAATGATACTTTTCAGCAATATAGCTTAAAATCGAAAGCTCATCAGATAAAGATGAAAATGAAGAAGGGATCCCAATTTAACTGGAAACACCTTTAACAGGAATGTACAAATCAATGTGAGCTAGCTAGCCATCTAGCATACGTTCTACACGTACGTTCTATAAATAAAAAGACTTATTGTGTCCAAAATGTCACTTACTTTATAATTCTTACTTCCTGTTTATAGAACTGTTGTATAAAAGCAATATCACACACGAGGTTGCGCTGTACTGAATATTAGCACAGTTGCGATTAACCATGACTGAATCACAGCCACGCTGATATTCAACAGCCCTCCCTCTCATGTGATACTGCTTTATTAAGTACCTGGAGAAATGTACACCAGTGTACTTTTATATGCAAGCATTTGTAAGCATACTTGACGATAAGTGCCAATTATTTCTTTTTTGGTATAAAAAGTATTTGTATATGCTAAATACTCAGGTCAACATTTTAATGGTCAATTTTATTTGTTTATGTTTATTGTTAATGTGCAAATCTGAATAAGAATATATTTTATAGTGCATTTAAATTGTACTTAGAGATGTCAATTACATTTTACTCAAATATCGTTTTACCTTTTTTTAACTTTATCATTCAGCTTTTTACTCAGTAAGCTAATGGTGCAACAGTAAAGTATCTGCCTTGTTCTTAGTAGATTGTGGGTTCAAATCCAATGGGTGATATAGTTCTCTGTTTTGATGCCTTCAATCTCAATAAAATATCTCGAATGTCTTTTTCTTCTCTTTCTATTTCTATTTCTCTGTAGAAGTAAGATTTGTGACAATGTTGATACATAAATGAACCACAAGCATGAATCCCCATGAGATCTCCTGAGATATCAACCTGTCAATCTTGAGATAGAAACCTTTAAGCAAAGAAATTTACCTCAGGGTAGTGATGATGATGCAGCCATAAAAACAGAGAGAAGGTCAAAAGGAGGTAACTAGGATGGATAATAGAATGGGCGTGGGAGGCCAGGAGGAAGTTGGCAGTTTCCTCCAACCCCACCAAATATTCTCCTTCCCATGAACGCTCAATGACCTCAATGACTTGCCATGTTGGATTGGTGACTTTAGAATCCTAACACTTACTGTTTGATGCTTCATAATGCAATGTGATTTTCTAAAACATAGGGGGCCATAGAGATCCTCATATCAAATAACAACAGACAAATTTATATGGCTACTTACAACAGATCTGAGTCAGAGGGATTTACACTGGACTGTATATTTACGATTGACCAATATGCAGTAACTGACTCAGAAAAGGGTTCTCTTGGAGATGTGCATACAGCCATGCAGTGTTTGCATTCATCAGGATATGAAATACAAAAACACCATCTAGGTCACCATTTTTACTTTGCATTGCCTGATGCATACAAAAGTGTGTGTGATATTAAAATAAAATAAACATTTGCTCTAAGCTTATCAGATTTTATGGTTAGATCAAGAACAAAATGCTTTCCTCAAAAAAGATCTAACTAATGTCAATTATTCATTCAGTAACTGCTTTACACTGGTCAGAATCTGAAGCCAATACTGGGCATGAGGTAGGAATACACCCTGAATGGGATGCTAAGCCATTACAGGGCTCCATACACACATTCACACGCTTGGGGCAACAGCTAATGTCTGTCTAAACTGGAGAATTTCACCCCACCAAGGAGTTGGTTTCTCACCCTGCCTACAGATACAATATTGCAGAGGTACAACGTAAACATAAATCATTCCAATTTCAAATAAAGTCTGGAAAAGCGTAAAGGTTCTGTGGGGCTTTATACCTACTGTAGGCTGTGTGTGTGTGTGTGTGTGTGTGTGTGTGTATAGCACATGAATCTCCTTTCCCCTGGAGTTCATTAGAAAGGACGTGGACATTAGCTCTCTACACAGATCACAGGACAGTAGATTACACTTAAAACTCAAACATTCCAGTCTGATAGTGATTGTAACTTCAAACACCCCTCAACAAGTAGAGCAAAACTGCAATAAGTAAGTCTCTAGTTGTTCTTAATCACCCAGATGATAACGGGAAACACATTGCAGTAAATGCCCTGCTTGACAGAAAAGACAGATGAGGGTTCTGAATCATAAGATGAATGTCTGGTTCAGTGGTTTGTGTGGTAAAAAGAAACGCTAGTGTTCTTTTAAAGTTACATGCTCATGGCATCGATGTCATATCATTCTGACTTGTATAAACATGTATGTATATTCTAACAGCTGGGATGGTAAAGTTAAATCAGCTATCCCCGGGTTTAATCTTTTTTCCATTCAATAGAATTACATTACTTGAAATCAGTAAGCATGTACCACTTTTGTTGCTGCTCCAGCCATTATCTGTTGAACAAGCTTTGTTTCTTATCTTTTTTAGTTCCTCATAAACCCCTAGTTTCTCATTTTGTTTCCAATTCCTTCAACATAAAAAAGAACAAAAATCCAATCACTTGAAACTCACTTATAAACGAAGTCCAACGGATTTGATGGGAAATGTATATATTCTTGTATGATTTTTTTTTATTAAATATGTGATATTACATTATATTACATTATATGATATAATGGTCAATTAATCTCTGAAACAGTGTAATTCATTCTGATTAGGGATGAGGCTATTTCTTCAAAGGGAAGAATTTGAATTTTGAAATCCTTTTTCTCCCTGTCAAAAATAATTTTCCATGGTAATTGTATATAAAGTACAAATGTGGTAGACTGACATTACAAAAAGGTTGGCGGATTCAACAAATTCTTATGGAGCATGTCTAATAACCAGTTTTTGATACAAAAAATAGCCCAATTCCATGGGTCAACATGTCTCCATGTGGTTTTCATTTGGGGAGATATTTAAGCGAGACACATGTAACTGGGTTTCTTTTGATTGTGGATTTCTGATGCTGAAAGATCCCATCTTTCCGCAGAAGCCTCGTCTCAGAGTGTGGGGATTGACGTATATAACCTGGCAAACACGTGGACCCTTTCTGTGTCTCACTACCTGATATATGTGATGACAGAGGTGTTGGATTGACTCTTTATTTGGAATTCTAAAAGGAGACCCTTGTCGGAGTGTTGCTTTGTGTAGCACAATAAAGGCTGTATACGAAACATCTTCCTAGTATTTCTACATAATGACTCTAACAGACCATCAGTCCTGATCAGTCCATTGGGTGCTTCTATGTTTAAAATCCAATCAGTGATGCAAAAGATTGCCTTTGATATTGGATTTTGCATTTATAAGCAAGCCACCCTGAGTGCCCTACACAGTTTGCATAAAACTAATTTTGCTGCGATCATTCTTCTACCTGTCAAAATCTGTATACTCTTACGCAATCTTTTTTAGTATCATTAATCATTTGAATATTTACAGCAGGAGTGGCTCACTGGTTCAGACTCTGGATTACTCAACAGAAGGTCAGCCACAGTATTGCCAAATGGCTGCTGTTGGGCCCTTGAGCAAGGCCCTTAACCCTGTCTGCTCCAGGGGTGCCTTATCACGACTGACCCCTAACAAGCTGGGATATGCAAAGAAAAAAATTTCACTTTGTTGTAAAGTATATGTGACGAATGATGGCTTTTACTTCTAATAAACTGGTGGCCACTGATCAGAGATAATTGCCAGCTAAATTAAAGTCAAGGCTCCCTCTAGTGACACAGGAATAGTTAGGAGATGCTCTGAAGCCTGTGAATCATCCATCCTTTTCTCTACAGTATCACATAGTCCATGCCAAATCCTTCAGTGCTTCATAAAGTAAACTCCAGTGATTACGCAGCCTTAATGACTATGTTTTGATAAAATTATGCTTTTACATTATGCATGGCAAATGCACATAGAGCATACTCAATTTGCAGCAATTCCAGTGGTGCATACGCCATTTACATCAATCCCGATGAAGCATGCTCAATTACCCTCAATTCTAATGCAGACTGCTCAGTTTACATTGAAATGCTTGAGCATCAAATTGTTGAAAATACAGAAACTATGAACCAAATTTTTTTGTCATTTATTTTATACTCTAAAGCAGCCGTTCAGTCTATTTGACAGATTAAAACTCGACATTGTAGCTGGAAAGGATCTATATTTAAACATGGGATGCAAAATAACCTAGATGCTTTAAAAATCAGTGCTTAAAAGAAGATAAGGATCGAATCCATTTGGACATGGAACCATTCACTGGATATGAGTAGCCTATGGAACTGCGTCGCAAAGCCTGGTGCAACTTCAGTCCAACTTGAGCTCAACTTTCTATTGCAGCAAAGTCGCAATCTCACCTGAGATAGAGGCGATCCCGATCCAAATTCTGCCGAAAAGCGTCCAGTCTCTCTTCATTTCCAGATTTCCACAATTAAGGAGTTTTTAAAAGTTGCAACAAAGCAGGCGTTATTGTGAACTCATTTAATTCACCAGAAGGTAAATCCGCAGAAAAGAGCGTTCAGGTAAACCGCGCGCGCGTCTCTTGCTCTCTCTCTCTCTCTCTCTCTC
>JAQQZU010000002.1:7600311-7617724 GCA_030068025.1 Parauchenoglanis punctatus | reverse complement strand
TAGTGCATTTAAGCACATAACTTCCTAACGTGGCTAAAATAAATGGAAATAAAAGGACAGTGTAATTTAATAAGCATGACCATTAATTATAGTTTAGAATATTTAACTAATATTTTACACTGACAATACAAAACCGTCGTATTGCCACCCCACGCTCGCGCTCACTCGAGCTCTGCTCTCGCGCGCTCTAGATGGATTTACGCACAGGTTAAACAATACGGCGGCTTTGAAGGGTCAATGACAGCACGATGCTGTCGCGCTGCAGCAGAGAGAGCGCGCGCTGCACGCTCTCTCACAGCGCGAGCTGCTGCTTGGTCACTTCGTTCCAACGGCAGAGGAGCAACGGACAGTTAATGGTGAGTGTCGTTTTTCAACTATTTGCCTTCTTTAGGGTTTAAATTCGTATTTGCACGATACAAGGCACGTTGGCAGTTATTAAACATTTTTGCATAAAGTATAGTGGAAAAATACATGTATATAACGAACGTCAAAAATATAGGCTATATGTATATGCATAATAAAAAGCATCTTTTAAAAATAAGCTTTCTCCACGTTATGACTGCAACAATTCAACAATTTGTCATCCCCACTTACAGTGAAGTTTATGACTGACAATTTTTTAATAATCTGTGCATTATGAAATTGTCTTGAAAATTATAGTAGGTCTTGGATCTTTAATCGTCCAGGTAAAAGATTGGTTTTATAAAACACTTGCTGGAGTTTGAGATGCACCTCTGTAATCATGAAATCCTTTTTATCCTTGACTTGTTGCTTGCAATAGTATACAATAATAACAGTATTGACACAGTAACAGTATTGTGCAGTAGCAAAGATAGATGATATGAGCTGGAAATAGTATAGTGGTATAGAGTCTCAAATTGGTAACAGTTATATGGCATCATATCAGTGAAGGATCTAATCCATGCCATTCCCTTGGCATTGCTGAATATATGATACATGTCTGAATAACTAACTACACAATACAGTTTTCCTGCATACTTTGCAGCAATTTGAGAGAATTGTTTCTAACATGTCCAATCCTTATACATGGCAGTTCAACTAGTCTAAGAATTCAGTTTCACTCTGCAGAAACCACACCCATAGTTCTCATTTTAAAGTCACTGGAACTTGAGGGGCTTTTGATCCTAGGTGAAATTGGGGAAGAGAAAAGAATATTAACAAAGAAAATCTGTTGCAGAGGATTGCCACAGTACTATTTTCCCCGCTCTAAATGCTTGATTTAACTGACAAAGGGCCGATGAGGTGTAGAGCAGGGAAAACACTACTAAATAATGTAATACAATGTCTCCTATTTATTGATGGCCTTTGCTGTAAGGGGTTATGTTTTTTACTTGGCATTCTATTGCATGTTAGTCTTCTTTGATAAATCCATAAATCAGGAGTAAAAGACAGGTACATTAGATTTAAAAGGTGTCAGTTAATACTCTTTATAAAAACTTAGCAACAAAAATAGTAATAGTGACAAAAGGATGGGACCAGAAATGACCTTCGTCATTAATGATATATCACATTCAAGAAAGGCAGACAATAACACTATTTACATTCATGGTGGACTGTTTATTGCTTCAGTATTATCACACAGAAAAAACAGTTTCACCCTTAGGCTCCAATGCAATTTTTCAAGTTGCTCATCTGTGCAGAACTGAAAAATGATGGTGCCATTATGTTAATGCATTTTCTAATGAAACAATTTTCAAAATAGAATTTTAGATAATAAATCACTTTTTGATTCAATGAAAAGTATGAATAAGCAAGCTATTCAGTTGATTAAGCTGCGTATTCCTTCATCTGTAGACATTGTCAATAGCCCCTTTTACATACAAAACCAGTTAATGTATCAGGTAAAAACAACATGAAATATAAGACATTTTCATTCCCACTCAGTGTTCCATAAAGGTAAAGTAACCGGTGTCATGTATTCCCACATGATGGTATTTAACAAATTGCTACTGAGCGCAAACCTCTGAGAAGTGTAAAGCATGTGAGGCTGGATATGACATATAATTCATGAGGCAGCAAGTCTGTATTGTTGTGAAAATCCCAAACTGAGACATTAGCTAGTTAATTTCATCTTTGGCTCGAGCAGCCAACAGTTCTTTTATTTTTGTGTCATTCCAATTTCCAGCCATATCTGTCTATGTTTTCTTTCCTTGTTGTTTTGAATTTGCTGCTGGTCACTTTACAGTGAGGCAGCATGAGTATTCGGATTATGTAGGCGTCAGTAGTTACTGATATCACTGCATGATCATTTATATCACCGCCAGCAATGTCACAACCGGTCCCAACATGTTAATCCAATGCTTCCATTTAAAGTAAAGAATTATTAGATAAATAAAGATTATTGTTAATGTTACTAGGCCACCAAGGGATAAATTAACATTTCAACTTTACCATTTTGCTCCCATTCCCACATGACACCATTACAGCATAATAGTGATAACTAAGGGGTTTTCGGTGTGAGTGTGAATGAGTTAAATGACTTGCCAAACAGATTGGACACCACTTTTTGTAATGCAAAGACTATAAGTCAATGTAGAGATGACCTTTGCATGAAGGTACCTTCCTTTTGCATGCTGTGTCTCAGGTGAACCCTTTGAAAAGGTCCACAGATGATGGAATGATGAGATGAACCGTGCAAAGTTCAAAGACATTTAAATAAGTCATTCATCCTTATGATGTTCTCATCTTACATGGATAAAGCCATACTTCAACAAAGGCCATTTAACAGAGCTCTGAATTCTCTTTACATATTCTCTGTACATTTTGTCTTGATGTACAGGGGGCTAAAATATTAAACTCCATGGTGCAATGCAGAAGACAATATAAGGGGTATTTATGCATTGCATCTAGTGACAAGACAAGATCATCCATCCATCCATCCATCCATTATCTATATTGCTTCTTTGTTAAGAGTGGCAGGGAAGCTGGAGCCAATCCCAGCTGTCTTCAGGTGAGAGGTGGAGTACACCCTGGGCAGGTCACCAATCTATCACAAGAATCAAGACAAGATCAGTGTTCAATAAAGACTTTCTGCTGACATTAAGAATAAATCTCTCTCTCTAGTGTTGAGATTTAAAATATTTGTAAATTTGTTATAACAGGATACTTTTTGCAACTAAGTGCACTTTTCATTCATACATTTCTCTTCAATAACTGCTTTATCCCAGTCAGTGTCAAAGAATAACTGGACCTGACTTTGGAAACAATAGACGTGAGAGGGGAATACACCCTGGATGGGATGTCACTCCGTCACAGGGTACCTTGCACACATATTCATGCACTCATTCACACTCAGAGGCAATTTAGTGTAACGAAGCATGTTTTAGAAAGGAGAACTCAGAGCAAACCCATGAGTACATAAGGAAAACATGCAAAAATCTGCACAGAATGGAACCTGAGCTCTGTATCAAAACCTGGATCTGTGAGCCAGCAACACTACCAGCTGTGCCACATGTAACCCTGGGTGTACTCCTACTGGCTTTAAATGGGACTCCATAATTGCGTTGAAATTACCTACAGCCTAACACAAAGAAAATAAAATGCTATTCATAAAAAAAAGTAATGCTATATTTCTGTTCCTCAGTAGACTGGTAGTATTTCACAAAGACTTCTGCAAATAATTTTCCCTGCTTTGTGTTTAAATGCTCAAGAAAAATGCTTGAAAATGCTGTCTCATCTGTGCTGTAGATATGCTTTGTCATCTGTGATCAACAAAAAACAAATATCATGCTGTTTATTGCCAATATTCTGGACCCTAGAGCAGGGTACCATTATATTTCATAACTTTTAATCAGTTTAAATGGCAATATAGGTCAAATATACCATCATCTGCGAATTGGATTTTAATGAATTTATGTAGTAAGCCCCCCTTAATATTAATTAATATTAATATTAATATTAATATTCTCTTAAGTGTCAATGCCTTTAAATTGCAGTTTCAAGTGGTCCAAGAATAAATATGACATAATTTTACAAGTGAGGACATTCATTCATTCATTCATCTTCAGTGACCATTTTATCCTGCAGGGTTGCATTGGATTTGAAGCATATCCCAGCAACATTGGGCACAAGGCAGGAGAATTAACCTTGGATGGGATGCCAATCCATTGCAAGGCATCATTCATACACTCTTTCACACCTAGAGGAAATCTGCTGTAGCCAGTCACCTTATGTGCATGTTTTTGGGAGGTAAAAAGTACCTGAGGAACTCAGAGAAAACCCACACTTGCATGGTAAGAATAAGAGAAGTCTGACAAGACTGTAAGCTTAGAATAGAACAAAGGAGCTGTCAGGCAGCGATAGTATATGTTATATACAGTATATATTAATACTGGGTAGGTCCTCCATAGATTCCACAAGATGTTGGACACATTGCTTTGAGATTCTGGTACATGTCGACATGATTGCATCATGCAATTCCTGCAGATTTTTCAGGTGCAATTTTATGCTGCAAGTCTCCCATTCTAGCACATCCCAAATGTGTTAGATTGAGATCCGGTGACTGGAAGGCCACTGAAGAACACCAAACTCATTGTCATATCCATGAAACCAGTTTGAAATGACTTTTGCTTTGTGACATGGTGCATTGTCATGCTGAACGTAGCCAATAGAAGATGGGTAAATTGTGGCCATAAAGCGATGCACATGGTCAACAGCAATACTCAAAGAGGCTGTGGCATTCAAGTGATCACTGATTGGTATTAGCAGGCTACTCTGGACTTTTGACACAAGGCAGGTTGGGTCCATGGAGTCACGCTGTTGGTGCCAAATTCTGACCGTACCATCTGTGTGCCTCAATCAAGATTCATCAGACCAGGTTATGTTTTTCCAGTCTTCAACTGTCCAGTTTTGCTGAGCCTGTGCCCACTGTAGCCTCAACTTTATTTTCTTGGATGACAGAAGTGGAACCTGACAGAGTGCTGTTGTAGCCCATCTGCCTCAAGGTTCGATGGGTTGCACATTCTGAGATGCTTTTCTGCTCACCACAATTGTAAAGAGTGGTTTTCTGAGGTACTGTAGCCTTTCTGTCTGCTCAAACCAGTCTGGCCAATTTCCATTGACTTCTCTCATCAGTAAGACATTTCTCTCCACAAAACTTCCACTCATTGGCACTAACAATCATGCCACGGTCAAAATCACTGCAATCACATTTTTTCCCCATTCTGATGTTTAATGTGAACAGATTGGAATTTGCAAAGAAATGCAGAGATGCACCACAAAATTTCTGGAACCAAGATGACCAAAGTGATTGAAAGGCCCAAGTGTGAAGAAAGAAAGGGTCTGCTCATGATTCAAAACATACAAGCTCATCGGTCAAGCATGGTGGAGGTAGTGTCATGGCTTGGGCTTGCATGACTGCTTCTGGAACAGGCTCACTAATTTTTATTGATGATGAACTCATGATGGTGGCAGCAGAATGTATTCAGAAGTCTACAGAAACATTCTGTCTGCTAATTTACAGAGAAACGCATTCAATCTAATCGGGAGGAATTATGCAGGTAGACAATGACAAAAAACACACTGCCTACACAACAAAGGACTTCATCAGGAAGGAAAATTGAAGGTTTTAGACTGGCCAAGTCAATCACCAAACCTTAACCCAGTTGAGAATGCACTCCCCAGTGGACTGGCATCCCATCCAGGGTGTATTCCTACCTATCACCAAGTATTCCCAGGATTGGCTACAGATCTAAAATAACCCTGACAAAGATAAAGCAATTACTGAAGGCATGTAAAATAATCTTGATTCTTTATATATAGTACTTAGTTCATCAACCCATTGAGCTTTTGAATTCATTTTGATCAAACCATGTTGAAAATGGGATCCCAGGTATGCATTCATAATTTAAGAATGTGGGAAATTATGATGTTTTATAAAGGTGTTACATGACAACTGATGCACTTTTAAGACTCTCAGAGTTTACTGTGTTCTTTTTTATACTACAGATGTCATTCTGCGGCAAATGTGTGAAAGTAAATATACCCCAGTCTGATTATCACAGGTTGAAAAATGCTGTAGGACCAAAGAAGGTAGGGGCACACAGGCTGTCTTCTATTGAAAGATCCATGTTTGAGCAGCAAATTACAAATAATAGCCTTAATAATATGTCCATGTATTACAATATGTATAAACTGTGGAAGAAACACCTCTATTATTCTTGGTCACAGTATGGGTTTGACAACACGGCATATACAGGGTGTAATTGGTGAGAGCTATATGATTATCATTCTCCATCATTTCTTGTGTCATGATTTCTTGTGTGTCTTCTAACTCAGCTGCTACATCAAAACTTTCCATTATCAGTAACTCATCCCCACTGTCTCTTTCTTCTCCTGAATACAGTGAAAACAACTATGTAATATATTGCTATATGTCTTTTGATACGTACTGCATAGTCTTCACATTTCTAAATGTACCAGCTAATACGTTCTCACTGCAATTTCATCCCCATCCCCTGAAACCAAGGAATCAATTTCTGAATCGTCTCCATTTTTTCCCAGGACCTCTATTACCATATATTCTAAAATTAAATTGTAATGAAATAATATACTAATTAATCATTTTTTATCATAAAGAATCATTTTATGAATGAATTACCTGAGATAGATTCACAAACCAGTACTAACAACACTAGATCCATTACCTTCCTATTTATGTCATTCAAGACCTGATATCCATTGTGATGGACATAAAATGTTTAAAAACCTGTGCTCTCTACAATAACATCATCTAATAATTGACTCTTTATTAGGTCAAGTTATCAAGTCCAAATTTCATTCACCTAAAGAAATTGATTCCTGCATGTAAAAGATATACAAATTTTAAAGGTTAAAAAGTTGCTTACTCCTCTTTCTGCTGCAGCTGTCTGCCATGACTGTCTTCTGTGATGCCTGAAAATTTTTCACTGCAGTTTTTTTCTCAAGACTTCACTCTGATTGGTTAATTAAAGCCTTATCTGTTACTAGGCAGATGTTGGGAATAAAATACTGAATTTTCATTGGATAAAGCCAAAAACAATGAAATGTTCATTCCAGTAGAAGCAGAGTCTGAAGGGGTTTTAAAATAACCAACAAACACAACAAAAAAGTTAATGTGAGAAAAAAACGGATTAACTCTAAAAAGTTACAGAAATATGCAGTACATCTGTAAATGTTGTAGTAAAGAAGATTCTGTACTTTTCCTGATCAAACTGAAACCAATGTGATTTTTCTTTGAAACAGGCACATGCGTGAATGCTCTTGGGCTCATCATAAGAGAAACCCAAGACAGCATGGGCCCTTCAGACACAGCTAATGTCACCAGTGATTTTTCGAATGGGGAAGGAGAATATACCTACTGGCACCAGAATAGCCTGGGCAACGACAGCATGGATTCTTATAAGCCTGTCTTTGTGGACGACATTACCAAGCACTCAAGTGTTCAGATAGCCCTTATAACTGCTTATTCACTTATAATTATCCTGGGCCTGGTTGGTAATACACTAGTTATTTACATGATCATTATATACAAAAACATGCGTACAGTTACCAACTACTTCATTGCCAACCTTGCATTAGCTGACCTCATGGTAGACACCATGTGCTTACCCTTCACCTTGGCATACACTCTGCTGGACGAGTGGAAGTTCGGGGCGGTGATGTGTCACATGGTGCCTTTCGGCCAAGCTCTCAGTGTTCACGTGTCTATTCTGACACTCACTGTTATTGCTCTAGAGCGCTATAGATGCATTGTGTTTCACATGGGCCAGCGGCTCTCCAGGTGCACAAGTTTTATTATCATCAGTCTAACTTGGGCTTTTGCAGCCATTCTGGCTGGACCTTTAGCTATTTTTCGGGAGTACCGTTATGAGGAGATTGCCTACATTAACTTAAGGATTGCTGTATGCTCTGAAAAATGGCCCCATGGCACTAACCGAGATGCCATCATCTACAGCTTCTCCATGCTTGTGCTGCAGTATGTGCTTCCACTGGGCATTATCAGCTATGCTTATATGTGCATTTGGGTCAAACTGAAGAACCACGTCAGTCCGTCAAACCGCAATGATGGCATCACTCGTCGCAAGAAGACTACCAAGATGCTGGCACTGGTGGTTGTGGTCTTTGCAGTGTGCTGGCTTCCTTTCCATGTGTTCCAGTTGGCCAGTGATCTTGATCTGGTCCTCAAGTTTAAAGAATACAAGCTTCTTTATACTCTGTTTCACATAGTGGCCATGTGCTCAACTTTTACCAATCCTTTGCTCTATGGATGGATGAACAAAAATTACAGGAATGGCTTCATCATGTTCTTCCGCTGTGAACACAAACCTGACACCATCCATCCTGAGGGTTCATTCCGAACTCGAACCCTGCGAGGTTTGATCTTGTACAATGATGGGCAACCTGCCACTGCTGTCTGAATCCAGTCAGAACTGACAGCAATTTTAAAGATTATGCTTGGTGTGAACAATGTATATGGAATTTATTTTTAGAAGTATTCAAAGGTGTAAACAGTTTGCATGCTGTAGACTGCATAAATACTTACTTTTGATTATGGCATTTTGTATTCAGCATCTGTCAATTCTACCTGTGGTTTGTAATACTGGTACATGCTGTTTCTGAATAGCGTTAAGCAAAAAATGAAAGTAATTCAAAAATTTTCTCGTGTCACAAATAAATCACCTGTTCAATTCAGCTTTGCACTTTGCCTAAATCACAACAACCCCTTTCTGTATGTACGTTTTATCTAAAGGGGCCGTTGCATTGTTATGGCACTGAAACTAAGGAAAGCACATTGTCCAGCACAACCAATGCAGCTGTGAGCTGAGTTATAATATCAGTTAACAACAGCTGCATCTGTATCTGTATACAGTTTCCTAAACAGACAGCTGATTCATGAGGTGAAGAAAAAGCACACAATATGAAATGAACAATATTCTTTATGACAGAAATAAAAACAAAAGCCTTATTATAGTTTTGCAATGCCCTGGATTTTGTAAAATGTACACCTGTAAAATGTGGTAGATATTAGTTTTGTGTAATTGTGCATCATTATTTGTGTACCTTAGAGTATGCACAAGAAAACATTTCTATTGAATTAAAGGCATTAAATATCCATATACAATGGCCGTATAGCATATGGGCTCTAGTTAAGGTCTAAAAGTAATTATTTATGGAAAAGACTAAGATTTAAGGTTCAAGGAGGGGTCCTTATACAAACTAAACTTCAAAAAGTGGTGCATAAGGTATACAAGAGTAAAAGAGATTTATTAACTAAATAAATAAAAACTTTGAAACTGGCATTTGCACATTTATTCTGCTAAAATGGAAGTGCTTGACATGAAATGAAATAAAAAGGTTTATTTCATTATTAAACAAATCTTACAGTCTACCAGAAATAATGGCACCCTTCATGAGAATGGGCAAAAATGATTGTATAATATAAATTACTTAACATTTCTCTAACAAAAACTTTGCAATCGTTAATCATTTGAATTTTGTTTACTGTTTTATCTTATTTTAACCATAATTAACATGCGTAAAGAATAATATTAATAATATAAATAAATGAACACAAAAAACTCCTGAAACCCATTGCTATCTTGAACAAAAATGAGGTTACACATGCAAATGCTTTTGTCTTGCATTACCATGGTGTAAATTGTTCTCACACATTCGTTTGCTCACTTTCAGTAAGCATTTATCCTGGGCGGGGTCACAGTGACTCCATAGCATGTACCGGTAATGCTGGCCATGTGGCAGAAATACACCCTGGATGGAACCCCAGTCCATCACAGGATATCATGTACACACATGTTTCACACCTAATTTATTTTACTCAATCCACTTACTGTCTGAGCCAAGCCAGAACTGACAGTCAGTGGGCTGAATAAGGTAATTTATGTTAATTGTCGTCCTACTGGCGTAGTTTTGGGAAGTGGGAGGAAAATTGAGAACATGGAGAAAATCCACATGGACACAGGAAACTCTGTACGGACAGTAACCCAAGTTCTGGATCAAACCCAGGACCCTGGAGCTGTGAAGTGAAAATGCTTTCACAGTAAGAGAGAAAAAGAAGAACTGCAGTTTAGTTGATTCTTGGAGTTTTCAATTTTCAAAATAAACTAATAAGGTGTTGTCTCCATAGCAACAAGCTATCTGAAAGGCTTGTACGTAAAGAGCAACCCACAAAATCCAGCACCAAAACTTCACCAGATGTCATCGGAATTGTGTGTTGTAATCAGACAAGACCAAAATTGAACTATTTGGCCATGGACATCGTTTACATTTTGGCAAAAAAGGGGACCACATGCACAGAAAAGCCCCCAAACCCAGTTTAAAATATGACTGGAGATCATTGATGCTTTGACTGTTTTTGGGTTCTGGTCTTATGAATATTGATAGCCTAAGGAATTTTATTGTGCAAGGATATATTAGGTAAAAACATGGCTGTCTCTGCCAGGAGGTTAAGACTGAGATAATGGGGTTAACAAATTACCTGAACATGCAACAAATCAACACAGAAACAAATCTCAAAATGCAAAGGCATTGGAGTAATGTAAATCATTATTTATACTGATTGCCATGATAGTTTTCTATACATTTTAATCCATGTACAAGAATTAAAGGAATGGCTTCATCATGTTCTTCTGCTGTGATAACAAACCTGACACCATCCATCCTGAGGAATAAAAAAGCAAACAATAATGAACAACACACTGCTAACAGTATGTCGGAATAATGACAGAAATAAAATAAATGTTTTAGTACAATTTTGCAATGCCCAATTTTGACACCTGTAAAATGTGGTACATATTAGTTTTGTATAATTGTGCACCAACATTCATGTACCCTAGGGTATGCATAGTTCTACTGAATTAAAGGTATCAAAATAATTATTTTCTCTAGGTTTCATATAACATTGTGGGTCTGTTGTGCTCAACCCCAAGGAATAGATGTTAACTTCTGAAAATCAGGATAAAGGATAAAGGATAGTCCACATTTTATATTGTAGTCTGATCAGCCAAAATTTAAAGGCAAAATGATCTCCTGGGATCTTCACACAAAACATGCCTAGATTTGTTCTTGGCTGACAGGAGTGGAACCTGACGTGGTCTTCTGCTGTTGTAACACATCCACCTCAAGGTTTGATGTGTTGTACATTGTGAGATGCTTCTCTGCTCAACACAGTTGTAAAGAGTGATTATTTGAGTCACTAAAGACTTCCTGACAGCTCAGACCAGTCTGGTCATTCTCCTCTGATCTCTCTCATCAACAAGGTTTTCAGTCCACAGGTCGTGTGCACACAGGATGATTTTTGATGTTGTTGTTTTTCGCACCATTCTGTGTAAACTATAGAGAGTGTTGTGTGTGAAAATCCAAGGAGATCAGCAGGTTCTGATATACTCAGACCAGCTCTCCCATTTTCCCCCATTCTGATGTTCCTCTAACTGAAGCTCTTGACCAGCAACTGCATGACATTTTTTTCCTCTCTTTTTTTTTTTTTTTTTTTGCATTGTGCTGCTGCTACATGATTGGGTGATTGGCTAACTGAATAAACGAGCAGGTATACAGGTGTTCCTATTAAAATGGACGGTGAGTGTATATTAAAATCATGGCCCGGTCGGTCAATTTGCAAATAAACACTGCCCTCTACCGACACTAGTGAGGGATTGCAATCTGCCCTTAACAACAGTACAAGAGCTCCATGTACCCTGCTCTGAGTGCTTGGCTTTGCTTAACCAAACATTCACAAGGTGGCTTACTCACATTTGCTAGGAATGGTTTTCTGGTATTTTCTCTCAGCTTTTAACAAACATGACATACAGGTTCATGTTGTATGACAGTTGTTTTTGTATTTTTATTTTCTTTTAATGCAAAACTTGTAACTGAACAATGTCTCCCATGTCAATATCATGTCTGAACAGTGTAGTGTCTTGAAAATAAAAATGTCTTCTATAAATATAAAGTGACAGTATCATTTTAACATAAACATAAAACAAACATATTAAATCTCTTTAATAAAAACATAAAGTCTCTTGAATGGAAAGAAGTCCACCATATAGCATTCAACTTCCTGAATGTCCCTCCTTTACTGCTCCTTTTCCAAGCTTGCAGTAGAATGTATGGTGGGTGTTAGGTGGTTGTAGTGTACTTCCAAGTATTTATATTTACATTCTATAGCTTTTTCTGTGCTAAATAATAAGTATGATCCTCCAGTTCTCAAAATTTGGGTTCTCAAACTTATTAGCCAGTACCAGCAAACACTGATTCCTCTTCCTTTTTCTTCCTTGTCTTCCTTTCTTCTTCTTTGTCATCCTTCTGGTGCTTCCTTCCAGATTCACGCTGCCACTTGTAGAAACGTGAAACACCAAAGGCGCTCTCTAGAGGTTTGTCCATTCTGGGATACTGTAGCGCAACATTGCAGCTCTGTAGAGTTGGACCTGCTCCCTATGTACATTAAAAAGTCTCATTCTAAGCTTGTGAAAAGGCAACAATTAGTAGTTAAAGATAATTATACACTAATGAAGACATGGGAGTGACAAAGGTGAGGGACTTGAGCTCTCTGATTTGGAGGATAGTGCAGCAGCAAAACTGGAGGATGCAGAAGATAGACCTTCCATCAGCAGAAACAGGGGACTACGGTTGCAGAGGTGCATTATATAACCTCTTGGCGCCTCACTTCTACTCCCTTTGCAAAAGGGAAATCAATGGCATGATTCCCCCAAATAAGATAATCCATTTCTTTGTAGAATTGGAACGTCATGGGCCCTTTCCCTGTTGAGGGATTGTTATCCTTGGTCTTCTTACAGGCATCCTCCAGAGTCGACCACTTCCTTGCAACTTTGTCAAGCTCAAATTTCTTCTGGAACTGGTTGCACAACTTTGTTGCAATTTTCACCCAAAACACCCTCTTTTGCCCTCTGGCCATTTTTACTCTTGAATTAAGCTGAGCTAGGTCAAGAGGGAAATCTCTAGTGAATTGTGATGCAGGGTGTACTCTTCTGCACTACCTCTCTTGCCTATGGATAAAGTAAACAACTGTTATTCTGGATGCAGTAGATGGAAGTCTTTTTTCTTACAAAATGTTTGTAAATCCACAACAATGATGCAATTCTGCTGAAAAGTTCAAATAACAGTCCTTGCCTCCCTGTTTCAGGCATATCTTGCATTCTAAATGATGTAGATAAATGCTAACAGGTTTAAAGCATGATCCAAATGTTGAATTAAAATTCACAGGAATATTGGAAGACAGGATGCTCCTCAATTGGCTAACCACTATCATTTTGTTCATAAATGTCTACACTTCAGGATGCAGTATGCATGTTGAAGGTATTATGTGAGGAGAAGTGTTGTAGTATGAAGTCTGCATCACCATAAAGGGAGGCATGTTCTTCCCACTGGTAGAGGGTTTGGACGACGGTTCCAGAATATCATGAGAGTCACTTGCCAATACTAGCATCCATCCACTTTCTATGCCACTTATCCATTGTGGGTCACGGCGAAAGCTGGAACCAATCCCAACTGACTGCGAATGAGAGTCGGGGTACATCCTGGACAGCTCGCCAATCTATCACAAGGCTTAACAAAAAGACAGACAGCCATTCACACTCACATGCAATTTGGAATAGCCAGTTCATCTAATCTGAAGGACCTTTGGACTGCAGGAGGAAACTGGAGAACGAAAGGACTGGAGAACGAAAGAGGAAACCCATACAGGCACAGGGAGAACATGCAAACTCCACACAGAAAGGCCCCTGGTTGCCCCAGTGATTAAACCCAGAACTTTCTTGCTGTGAGGCAACAGTGCTAACCACTGCACCACCATGCAAGAGAATACAAATTCATGTTGACATAGAAAGAATTCAGCTGTGTAACGACAGCATTAGCTAACATGAGCTAATGAAACTGTCATTGCTGCTGCGTCCAGACTGCGCCACCTGAAAGAGCAGGGCACAAATCTTACATCTAAACTTTACACTTTTCATCAATTCTCTTTTTAGGAAGCACTTTCTCTCTGGGTATCTGGGAAACATTGTTCAGCTCATATGCCTGCAATCAGACTGGTATAGTATTTGAGCACCATTTAGCTGCAACAATACTGAGTTGTAAAAAATGGCAACAAGATGGAAATGGCTAACATATTGCTGAGTGAGTCAGTCAACTGACTTTGGAGTGGAAATAATTGGGACTAGTTTTATTATGTACTTGACATATTTATTTCCAAATACAATTATGCACATTTTCTGGATTCATTAAACTGTCTAACCATTGTTCAACTGGTGTATGGCGTCATGTGTCAATCACCTAGCAAAGGTTCTTCCACTCCAATCTTGGCAAATCATCTTCATGGAGCTCACTTTGGGCTCGATTCTCCTGTGCATGTAAGTCAAAAAAGCATGCAGCTTCGCAGTTTTCAGTCTATGTGTATTCTCCCCTTGACTTACGTTTGTGTCTTAATTAACACTGTCAGTTTGAAATGAATACGTCACACACACAAACACAGACGCAAGAGAGCAACTGCAGAGGAAATGGATTGGTATTTTACATCATATTTACATCAATTATTTTTTTCTTCATCAAATATTTGAAGGCGTACTCACACTAGGCGACCCCCTAAAGACCGGATCGACTGACCTGTGTGATTGTTCCGTATCGTTCCTGGAGGCAGTTCACTTAGGCCGCTTGCAAGAGGTGCCCCCGGGAGTGGATCGGTTGGGCTCATGCACATTGTGATCGCTAACCGCACCCAGGCTCCAAACTCAAATGCTATCACATGAATTTTTTAAATAATTGGAGAATAGGGTTAATAACGGGTCTGGCTCTTAATGAACGTGGATTTTAGTCAGCAAGTAAAGCTGCAAATTCCTCCTGCAGTATCAGCTGCTTCCATAAAAATCTTCTTATGTGTGAACCACGATTTACTGAAAATTACAGTGTTTCATAATAACTAAATCTGTACTGTATGTGAGAGGCCTGTGTGTCACTGTGCCCAAAATAATCAACAATGTTAAAATGAGTGTTATGGATCCATAATGTTATGGAGTGGGATCACTGTCTTTTATATGTGAACACAGATGCAAGGTTAAACCAAGAATAACAGCGACAAAAAGAGCACAGAAAATATACTGCGTCTTTGAAACCTAGCACACCAGAGATAAGTTCACTTGCTTCTCACAGCCCTACTGTTTCCTGCATGCTTCTTAGTTTACTGTTTTAAATTACACATAACTTTACATATGCTTTGACTTGATTCCCCTATACTGTAACGAACAGCGAACTTTTCCAGAAGTGAGTAGTAAACTGACAAGTGCATAGGAAACAGTGAATGAAGCACAGGGTTGCAAGAAGCAAGTGCAGTTATCTCAAGTGTGCTGCATTTTATTAATGGTGGACGTTCCTATTTTGTGCATTACTGCCATGAACTGTTCAAGTGTGGAATTGCATTCATCTATGATCTGATCGTCATTCTGGTCAAGGGCATGATTCCTATGTGTGGCCCCCCAATCTCCTGATGAAATCTGATTGGCCCCCTGAAGTGCTCCTGTCCTGTCACTAGTGTCACCAGTCATTTAATTTTGAACTTATGCGTGGTGGATGTGGTTGGAGCGCGTAGGGGAGAATATGCATAACTGCTATGTGCTTAACTGAAAGAGCGCAAAAAATTACTGGAAGAATTGGGCCCTTTGTGCACAGGGACTTTGTACATCAATTTGGGGAAGTCTCACATATGGCTTTGATGGTCAAGTGTCTACAAACTTTTGTCCATATAGTGTATCTTGAAAATAAGGAAGTCATCATACACTGCCTGTCCAAAAAAAAAAGTCACACTTATATTTCATCAGACCGCCTGTAGCTTTGATTACAGCACACATTCGCTGTTGCATCGTTCCGATGAGCTTCTACAATGTCATAAAATTTATTTCCATCCAGAGTTGTATTCATTTTTCACCAAGATCTTGTATAAATGATGGGACAGTTGGACCGCTGTGCAAACTCTTCTCCATCACATCTCAAAGATTCTCAATGGGGTTAAGATCTGGACTCCGTGGTGGCCAATCCATGCGTGAAAATGATGTCTCATGCTCCCTGAACCACTCTTTCACAATTTGAGCCGATGAATCCTGGCATTGTCATCTTGGAATATGCCCATGCCATCAGGGAAGAAGAAATTCACTGATGGAATAACCTGGTCATTCAGTATATTCAGGTAGTCAGCTGACCTCATTCTTTTGGCACATAACTTTGCTGAACCTCAACCTGACCAACTACAGCTACCCCAGATTATAGCACTGCCCCCACAGGTTTGTACAGTAGGCACTAGGCATGATGGCTGCATCACTTCATGAGCCTCTCTTCTTACCCTGATGCACCCATCACTCTGGAACAGGGTAAATCTGGACTCTTCAGACCACATGACCTTCTTCCATTGCTCCAGAGTTCAATCTTTATGCTCCCTAGCAAATTGAAGCCTTTTTTTCCGATTAGCTTCACTGACCAGTGGTTTTCTTAAGGCTTCACAGCTGTTTAGTCCCAATCCCTTGAGTTACCTTTGCATTGTGCATGTGGAAATGCTCTTACTGTCACTGTTGAACATAGCCATGAGTTCAGCTGTTGATTTTTAACGATTTGATTTCACTAAACGTTTCAGTGATCGCCGATCACGATCATTCAAGATTTTTTTCCGACCACATTTCTTACGCGAAGCTGATGGTTCCCCACTATCCTTCCAGTTTTCAATAATGCGTTGGACAGTTCTTAACCCAATTTTAGTAGTTTCAGCAATCTCCTTAGATGGTTTCTTTGGTTGATGCATGCCAATAATTTGGCCCTTCTGAAACTGATTAACATCTTTTCCACGATCACAGAATGGTTGTTGAAGAAATGAGAAGCTACTCACTGCTTCAGTTAGGGTTAAATAACTTGTTGCCAGCTGAAACATAATCATCCATGCAGTAATTGCCCAATGGGAGGCTCTTACCTATTTGCTTTGTTAAATCCAGGTGGTGACCTTTTTTTGGACAGGCAGTGTATATCTATGTGGACCAAAAAAAATCAAGTGTTAATCTAGACCAGGAAAAAGACTACGCAAGAAAACAGAATGAATGAATGAATGAATGAATAGAGTTTAAAAGTTCTTTTGAAAACGGAACTTCACTGATTAGCTGTAATTAGCTGTTATCATCCATTTGATGGATGACTTGGCTAATTAAGTTAATTACCAGCTAATTAACTCAAAATAACAGTGTGATGCTAATTTCCATCAGTATAACATGTAGAGATTCAAGGAGAAACAATAGGTGCAAGTTTCATTCAGATATCTTGATTATTGATATTATTGTATCAGTCAGGATTTAGACCTCACCATAGCACAGAGACGGCACTAGTTAAAGTGGTGAATGACCTACTACTGGCC
>JAQQZU010000002.1:7547080-7593391 GCA_030068025.1 Parauchenoglanis punctatus | reverse complement strand
CCAGTCCACCACAGGGCCAACACAGACAAACAGCCACACACACTCGCATTCACACCTATGGGCAATTTAGAGTAGCCGGTTGACCTAATCTGCATGTCTTTGGACTGTGGAAGGAAACTCACGCATGCACGGGGAGAACATGCAAACTCCACACAGAAAGGCACCCTGGGTAACCCGAGGATTGAACCCAGGACCTTGCTGTGAGGCGACAGTGCTAACCACCACACCACCGTGCCGCATGCAAGCATACATGAGACAATTGTATTTAATTTAATCACTTTTCAGGAAGAATGAAGCATTGTTTCAATGAGCTGTAAGGATACCAACAAATTTGTCCAGGTCTGTAATTAAAACACAAGGTATAGATGGAGAAATGGTTGTCCTAGTGCAGAGGAGTCCAATCTTATCTGGAAAGGGCTGTTGTGGGAACAGATTTTTACACCAACCAAGCAGAAGCCACACCTGAGACTATTGAAAGCCAAGCTCAACTGATTAAACAGGTGGAATCAGGTGTGGCTCCTGCTTGATTGGATTGAAATCCTGCACCCACAGGCTGGGTGTGAATAAAACTGGACACTCCTGTGCTAGTGAGTTAGGAGTTGGTAGAATTACTTCAATCGTTCATTTAGATAACTAATTTGTTTACAGTTTGTCAAATAGAACAAACTATGAAAATGATGTGGGTAGGTGCAAACGATAACTGCAAGAGTGGGTGGGATTTGTCAGACTTCCTGTAGGAGTGGGTGGAACTGGGGGAAAAAACAGTCCCATGCACACTCCTTGCTTGTACCTTTCAACAGGGAGAAATGCTTCAAATTGTAGAAATGATACACGGATTAGGTGTAGCCTGTTTAGAAATAGAAATGACCACATTTTTAAGGACCATGTGTGGAACTGGGAGAGAGCAGTGCATGTAACGTTGCTGAAAAACAGCCACATTAACAACAATTTTTTAATTAAATAACTGCATTTCTTTGTCAACATCTTCTTTTTTAGAAAAAAAGAAAAAGAGCCTATTTAACTATTTTGTCGGAAATGGGCACAATCTTGATTCAGAACATATTTAAATAATTGAAGATGAATGTCATGGGGCGGTAGGGTGGTGTCTCAATGTTCTGTGCAACAACAGGACACAAATTTTTGCTCTTACTGCTGCTCAAGTGATCTTTCTTCCCTCCTCTAGTTGAGTAACAGGTGTGTAATGATGGGACTATACCGAGGCTGTGCTCGCCCAAGGGTTTGATGCGAGTTCAACAATGGCTCAAGGACAAAAATTTCATATTACCATACATTCTTTTGGCAGTGAACTTAAAGCATTTTATCAGAATAAACAATTAAGGTCAGATGTATTTCACTTTGTATTGACTACATCAGAATTCCAGTGGGTCAAAAGTTTACATACACCAAGTAGACGGTCTCTTTAAAGTATGCAAGATTCCAGAAAAGCACTGAAAGTATCACGAGCATCTGTACAAAGAGATACACACAGACACTGCATCATTCAGGAAAGAGGCACAATTTAACTCCCATGGATGAATGAACTTTGGTCCAAAAGCTTCAACCCCAAGACAACAACAAAAGATGTGGTGAAGGAGTTTGTGACCGGTACCGAAGTATGTACATCCATCATTAAGAGTCCCACATCACCATGGCCTAAAAGGCTGGCATGGAAGAAGACTGATTAAAAAAAAAAAGCCAGCCTTCTGAAGGAGTGTTCTGGGGTCAGATGAAACAACAGTTTAACTGGCCATAATGATTAGTAATATAGATGGGGGAAAAAGATTAAGACTTTTAATCTGAAAAACACCATCCTAACTCTGAAGCATGGGGGCGGTAGCATCATGCTGCGGGGGTGTAATGTTCTGGTGCAGAACAGAAAATAGAAGTCATGAAGGATGATTATCAAGGACAGTAAAACCTCAAGACATCAGTCAGTGTTAATAAGTTAAAACTTGTCACCAAATACTAACAATGCATGCAAATGTTTGACTCACTGAAAATGTATATAGCAACTAATAACTAAAAATCTTTCTCTTAGCTATTATTCAAAATTTTGTTTATAATAAAATTCTTCTCTCCAAAAATGTAGCTTCCTCTCTAACATTTTTGAACTTTTACTGAAAAATGTATGAAAGCAAATATGAAAATATTTTGCATAACTAGACTGCCCCAGATACTTCCCATTCTCTGTGGTGTGCACTGTCTATTTTAATTCCACTTCTGACCAATCCCATTCTCAGAGACACTCTTGACCACTCCTGCAATTAGTTTTGATCAAAATTAAGCATTTTCTAAAGATGAATGGATGCAGTAAACATGCAATGCCACACAAGCAAAGCATCATGGCCAGTTTGCTCCTCTATTAATAAATGTGGCTTATTTCCACAAGTTGTGAAAGTAAAAAGTACTCGGTCGCACAGGATTGCAGTCCCAATGCGTGCCTCCACCCTAAGGTGCTTCACCCACATCTAATCATGAACCCACAAGCTCCTGTCATGCCTATTGGAGGAGTTTGCCCTTTAGACATTCATTTTAAGTGTCAAGAATCAGTTCAATGGTTAGACCACAGTAAATAACACTGGAGTATTCATTTAATTAAGGGTTTTATTTAGGAAATAAACAGAGGCACTGTTATTGCTTTGTAATAGAATCGGAGATTTTTTATATACACTCTGAGCAGAATATTTTCCCAATATAGGCTACTATGTTCATTATAGTAATTTAAATGTAGTCCCAAATGACTACAAGAACCAAGGAATCTCCTTTAAAAAGTGTGGCACTGGGTGGCACAGTGGTTGGCACCATCACCACTGAAGTTTCTGGCAAGAAGGTTCTGGGTTTGAACTTGCTGGCGACTGGGGCCTTTCTGTCTGGAGTTTGCATGTCCTCCCAGTGCCTGTATGGGTTTCCTCCAAGTACTCTGGTTTCCTCCCACAGCCCAAAGACATGCAGAATAGGTCACCTGGCTACTGTAGATTGCCCATAGGTGTGAATGGTTCTTCTCCGTGTTAGCCCTGCAAGAGAGCTTCCCGGAGCATACCCAACCTCTTGCCCAAAGTCAGCTGGGATTGGCTCCAGCTTCCCCATGACCCTTAACATATAGATAGATAATGTATAATAGATAGATAGATAGATAGGTATAGATAATGTACGGAATTGTGGCACTTCCACACACTGAACATGGACTAGAAGTTAAATACGTAAAATATTTATTTGTACAAAAGGTTTACATTGGTAAGAAAATGCTACATACGAATACACAGAGGGCAGATAAATACAAAAGTGATGGCGTTCCAAATGCATACAAAAAATTCATAAGGCTTTTGGTGTTCACAATCACATATACAGTGTACTATTTAGCTGTGTCTATTTACACTGAATAACTGAACGTTAATTAATTGCATAAATGCCTGGTTCAGCAGGACTGCTGATATTTCAACATATTTTGTTGCACATACACATTAAAAGAGTCCTACGTAAAGAGACACCTTTCAGATGAAGCCTAGCAACTATATTTTAAAAGGGGCAAATGATTTCTATGAATCTACATTTTCATCTAAAATGCACTGTGTTTCTGGAATTATATTAGGAACTGAATGGCACCTAGAATTAGCTTACCTAAGAACCACTAGTGCAGGAAACAAGTACCTTGTCCATTTCTGTAAGGCATGAACCACCTTCCTGAATCCACTGCTAAAGGAAGGAAGTCCCGGTTAAAGGCAAATGAGATCATGCCGGTTGATCAATGCTAAATTTAATTGTAGCAATGCCATTATTGGAGGTCCAATAGTCCTCTAGTAACTTCATATCCAGCTATTTGTGAAATTATCTATGTTAATTTTAAGTGTTATCAATTATCATACTTTAACTGGGCAAACAAGATTTACTAGAAACAAGTAAAAAGATGGTGTTATCGCTTGCTGCACAGAATGCACATGCATGAGTGCTGTTGATCTTTCAAAAGAGAAAAGCTTTAAAAACACTGATGTGGACATGATCTGCAATTGACATGAAAATCTCACCATAAGCAATCCAAGAACAAACATCTTAAGTATGAATGATGTGAGGTTAAGTGCTGATGCAGCTGCTTTGTGCAACATATCAAAATTAGAGAGCGACATTTGTTAAATAAGTGAAAGGTCTAAGTGCAAGCAAGTATATACTGCAGGATGGCCCCACTTCGAGCCAATTAGCTCGAAAGAATGACAAGGACATTAAGAACAAAATACATGACCAAACTGTCAGACCTCCATTAATCACTGTTTATCTAGAGCACCACATCATAAAAATATCATATATTACCAAAAATCCAGTCATGCTTGCAAACAGCCTGAGTCTGATGGTTATAAAATGGCAGCAGTGTGTTTCTGTGGCAAGCCATCATATTTTTGGTTTGAGGCCTCTTTTTTTTTGTTGTTTCTCTTCAACCTTGCGATACAGTTTTTGGAATGTTTCAGCAATTCATAATAGCAGTTTTATGGTCGTCATAACCAGGAACGATCAGAAGTGGAGTAACTATGATCTGCGTCGGTGTGCGTTAAGCCCAGACCGTCCGAGTCCAAAGTCCACACCATGCTCTCAACATCAATCTCCACGTCCTCTGCAATTAGACAGCAAATAGAACATTTTACATGTACAGACCTTAATAACAAACCTAAACCACTATTATATAGATAGCTTTAATTACGATGTATAAATATAGCAATGTATATAAGCAATTACCACTTTGTAGTTAACGGTCAATCAAAATAGAAATGAAAATAAAAACAGTGAGATGGATATGAGCATTTAAACAACTTTAAACAAATTGTTGCCATACAAGCTTTATCTATACGTCACACACTTTTTTCATTTTTGATAAATATCATTTAAGCAATAGAACCGAAGAGGAAGTGTTTATTTCCTTATTTAAAATATCTACTAAATTAACAATCTTTAATTATCCCTTTCATTATCCATACTTTATATATATATATATATATATATATATATATATATATATATAAATATTCCACCACAAGTGACTTGTTGCTATGCAACAAAGTAACAATACCATTTTTGTAAAAGGGCAAAAAGTTTAATTTGCCAAGACTGCAAACTATGAGTGCCCAGGTATAGACTGGTGTGCTTTTCGACCAATCAGATTGTGTGGTTGGAACTAACTCTCTGAAGCTAGTTTGTGTAGATGCAAACTGGTCCTAGACTTTACATTACAGCTCGACAGTTACCTCTGTCAGAGTCGGATCTTTCGGAAGACATGGCCGAGCCCAGACTGTCGTTGCGCATCCTCTCTGTGCTACCCTGCAGCTGCTGCAGACGCATACGCAGCTCCTGCTGCTCCCAGCGCAGCCGGTCCTTCAGCAGCTCGGCCCGCTCGTCCTGCTCCTGCAGCTTCTACAGACAAACCACCAGTTGAATGAGGCTCCAATCTAGATGTGGTCAAGTAACACTGCCACTACACACATCCTGCAATCTGCGCTGCCGGATCTGTTGCAACCCTGACCATGATAACGTGGTTACTGAAGATGAATGAATTTGCAGAATAATGAACTGTTTGATACGTTTTAAATTTAAATTAAAGCACCCACCATATAACAACCCAAGAAGGTAACTGGTTAGGTAACTACTGGTGAAGCACAGCAAACCCAATTTATCAGATGTAAAACGGGCAATTTTAGTATCCGAATCTTGTCATTCTAAACAAATTTAAGCTAGTGTAGCAAGCAGGTTCAGTTCCAGGTCATCTTCAAAGAATTAGCATGTATGCCATGATTTATTCTCGATTTGTATTGCTCCCCAAATCAAAAGCAGACATACACAGTCCCCTCCAAAAATATTGGAACACGGTCTTCAAGTAAATAATGCTTAATATTTAGTTGCATATCCCTTTCTTGCAATAACTGCATCAGGCCGGCAACCCACAGACATTGCCAAACTCTTGCATTCTCTTCTTTTGTGATGCTTTTCCAGGCTTGTATTGCAGCTTCTTTCATTTGTTGTTTGTTTTGGGGAGTTTCTCCCTTCATGCTCGTCTTCAAGAGGTGAAATACATGCTGAATTGGGTTAAGGTCAGGTGATTGACTTGTCCAGTCTTGAATCTCACACTTTTCCCCTGATGAAGCCCTTTGTTGTGTTGGCAGTGTGATTTGGCTTATTGTCTTGCTGCTTAATGAAGTTCCTCTTGATTAGATTGGAAGAATGTCTCTGTAAATTGGCAGACAATATGTTCCTGTAGACTTCTGAATTCATTCTGCTGCGATCCTCATGAGTTCATCATCAATAAAGGTTAGTGAGCCTGTTCCAGAAGCAGCCATGCAAGCTCCACACTTTGGCCTTTCCATCACTTTGGTAGAGGTTAATCTTTTGTGGCTCATCTCGGTATTTCTTTACAAATTCCAATCTGGCCTTCTGATTATTACTATTATTGAGTGTTGTCCAACTTGTGGTTTGGCCTCTAGATTTCTGCTCTCAAAGTCTTCTTCAATGGCGGACTGTGATGCCTTCACTTCTGCCCTGTGGAGGATGTTGCGGAGGTCACGGAGTAAAGTTTTTGGAATTTTCTTCACGGCTCTCACAATCTTTTCGGTCATCAGCTGCGAATTGTTTTCCTTGACCAATCTGTTTGATGTCTGCTTGTTAGCGGTTTCTTTTTTTTCTTCCTCAGGACATTTCAAACTGTTGCACTGGCGATGTCCAATGCTTGCGCAATAGCGCTGATCAATTTTTCCCTCTTTTCTCAGCTTCAAAATGACTTGCTTTTCTTCCATACACAACCCTCTGGTCTTCATGTGGGTTTATTCTTTTTAACAATAAATGCAGTCTTCACAGGCAAAACCCATAGCTCAAACCAAGACTAGACATTCAGAGCTAAGGTGTTTTTGATCACTTAAAAAATGGGTGGGTTTAACAAAAGGTGCCATGTTTGAAATTGTTCATCACATCTAGATGTAAATATCAGGCAATGAAAGCCGAAATTCTGATCTCTCATACATCTCAATCCCAAATGTCCTCAGTGTACAGCAAAAACAAATATATTGGCCTTGCCATTCCAATACATTTGGAGGAGACTTGTGCACATGTACACACCCCCCCCTGTATGTATGTATCTCGCTCACACACACACCAAAAAAAAAAGAAAAAAAAGAAGTATATACACTTCAGGAACACTTCTACACATCTATGTCTGGTAGCTAACGGCCAACACTCTGAGCTCCTCTTGTAATTGTAGAGGCCAAAGGTACTTGTATTAATGACTTGCTTGAATGAATCTCATGATGTCTGAATAAATTATAATATATATATATATATACATACACACACACACATATACATATATACACACATACATACATATATACATACACACTATATATATATATATATATTCACAAGACAACAATATCTGTAAGAATCTTAGAGGTTCTCACCTTTATGTGCATCTCTGCCCGCCTAAGCAAGTTCAGCGTGGTGTTCCTCGTAGAGTCCGAGGACAGTGGGACCTGCTGTTTCAGCTGCTCCAAACAGTGCCGCAACTGAGCTCGCCTGCACACAGAAATACATAGATTTTCCATTACCCTATTTTACCTGGTTGTAACAAACCGGAAAAGACTCACAGAAACATCGGTTTAAACATGGATGTGATCATACCTGTGCTTTTCCAGTTCATTGTGAACTGACCTGGAAAAGAAAAGATTAAAAAGTTTAACTTAACATAAATTATGAGAATAGTTTCTAGAATATATTAGTTTTTCCTTTCATTTTCTTCTAGAGCTGTAAGGCTATTGTAATTAACACAAAATGTCTGCTTATGACCACCAATTATGCCCCAAGCAGGCTGAAGTCATTGCACACCCGATTGTACATCCTTTCTGGCTAGTACTACAAATCCGTTTATAAAAATAGCAGAATTGATTAGTATTAACAGTTTGGGTATATTTAGTATCAAGGCATGTGAAGATTTTGGTGTGCAGTAGTTAGCAGGATTTCTAGCTTCCTTATTACTTGTCTAGAAATGTTTTCTAGTCACATTAGTGTTGTGATATTTTCTTAAAAGTGATTTGTCCATGATGTTAGCAGTAGTAATTCTGAAACCATTTTCATCTACCAGTAGCTAACAGCTGTTAAAGGATGGTCTACCAGTTTGACCAGTCTGTATTTTGGCATCTGCAGAATTTTTCAGCAGGGTTATTAGCTGATAGACAGCTCCAATTTAGATAATTACCATGAAACAGTCCTTGGTTAACTGACTACAACTGACCTATTTGGGGAATCTGTGTATATTTTCTTAAATATGAACCATTCACTTAATAATGGTAATTTCATTTTAATACACAGTTATGCATTATTTCTAACTTTATTAGACTTTTTTTTTTTTTTGGCTAACATCGGACGCACACTGAATATTTACTGCAACGCCAATCAATGAGTAATTAGTAGATTGTATATTTATCCTGTACCAAGATTAACTCCTTAAACTCTCAGGAATTCTCTGAATGAATATGAATCGCTAACAAAACAAAAGGAGTCTGCGCATGCGCAGTAGCACTCGGCGAAGCACTCACCTGCTGTTCCCCGCTGAACTCTTTTTATTTTTCGCTTTACTTCTTTTTTCTGTCGTTTTATTGTAAAATGGAAGGACTGAAGCGTAGCCATGCTCGGCTTCTGTTTAAAACAAAAAACAAAAGACAGATAAGTAAATAAATAATAACTGGTCCGAACTGCAGTAACAACTAACGTTAGCTAGCATGCTAACTAACTAGATATCTGAATAAAGGACAGAGGTAACTGGATGAAATAATAACAATATGGTAAAAAAAAATGTTATGGTGGAATCAACACAAGAACATAAAGATGTTTTCATTCATTAGGCGATCAGGTAAAGAGCAAATGCAGTAAATCAGCGCGAGCGCAGTTTTGGTGTTTTCTTTTAATTTTATTTTTGGCGCCACCGGTTTAATTATCTAACGCGTTTCCTATTGTATTTTTGCACAATGGTCAGAATAAATAATGCTAAAAAATATGCTGCTTGTTTAGTGATGTTTGCACGATTAAAGTGATGTTTAATGGCAGTGTGCAGTGAGAATAATTTTTCAAATTTACCGCCGTTCGCGCCTTTGTGTACAATGAAGGAGCTGAAAAAGACCTCCAGTCAAACACAAGGTTTCCATGAGTAAACACATTTTGCATCACTTCCAAACAGGAAATAAAAGCCTAAGGATAAAACCTTTAAAGTCCGTAGGGAAAACAGATCTTTCAGTATATAATAAGCAGACTATTTTTTGCTTAGCGACTTGATTGTCTTTAGCGGGGGCTGGTCTCATTCTGGATATAGATCACAAAGAAATAACATTACAAGTAAAGATTATAATACCTCTTTCTCTTCTTTCCAAATATTCAGCAGCTTGCAGAAGAACTTGAATATTGCATGTGTTTACTTCCATCCTGATTATGAATTAAACTATAGCTTAGCACCAAAAGCGGCAACACCCGTCAAGCTATGGATGTGTTTTTGTGCAGAGAGATTTGGCAGCTCGACTCAGGTTGCTCCAGCTGCCACGTAATACGCGTCAGTTTTACCACGCCCTTTCCCGTGTTTCTTTCAGATTCAATCTCAAATGCCTCCCTGCTTTCTATATAGGCACACTAGGGGTAGTAGTAGTAACAATAGGTATAGACTTTACACCCTACGTAGTGCGCTATATATTTAATCGAAAAGCGTTTGGGATTGAACCTTGGGGTCTTCAAACTTGTTTGGTTTCTTTTTGTAAGAAAGCCTCCGGCTCTGGACGGTGCATAGCACATTACTGAATATATTAATATTTTCCTAGAACCCAATACTACATAGGTAATTTGTCAAATAAGTTTAATAGTCAAATGTACAGTTTTCGGAAATAAACGCTGTTTTCTCGGCTTTTGTTTTGGGTTGCTAAGGCGGAAGCGGAAGTGCCTCCATGACGTTATTTTTGTTATGTATACCAGCTGATCAACAGCGCGAGCGTTGTAGCGAAGCCGCGACGCTGGAAAATAATACAAAAAAAAAAAAAACGGTCTATTCTCGTGTAGTTTTCTTATTTCTTTGCTCCTTTGTTTATTTGGTTTCCTTCAGGATTAATTTAGCAGCTAGAAAAACCCTCTCCAGATGAGCAAATCGGCCGTTAGTGTGCTGTTCAGTCAGGCTGGGCCACAACAAACTGGCCTGCTGCGCTAGCGTTAGGTGTAGCAGCAAATATTAACTATTACCAAATAATACAAGAGGGTGGTGGAAATAATGGACGCTGTAAGAGCTTCCAGTGGTCTTCAGAGTATCAGTGACTAAGAAAAACAGACAGTCCTGAGTCTAGAGGTTGTTTGCTAGCACAGAACAGCTGAAGAAGGAAACTATTTAAGTTGCTAGCAAGAGATATAACCGTCATACACTAGGCTACCTGTTGGTCTCCAATGTCAGACAGCGCAGTGATTACCAAAACATACATATTACTTCCGGCAGAATTTCTTAGAAATTGAGTAAAATGTGGTTAAAACTATTTTTCCTGCTCCTTTACTTTTTGGTTTTGTTTGTCCTTGCTCGATTTTTCGAAGCTATTGTGTGGTATGAGACGGGAATCTTTGCCACCCAGCTGGTGGATCCTGTAACACTGAGCTTTAAAAAGCTGAAGACCATCCTAGAGGGGAGAGGACTGGGATACACCGGCCTAGCCGAGAAGAGGGACGTCAGAGAGCTGGTTGAAAACTCTGGTAACTTGGTTTTTAAAGTAGAAGGCATTAAATGACACTAGAGCAACAGAGGTCTGCAGCAATAGTATTGCAGTCAGTGATTTTTGTCAAAACTTTGCTCAAAGCCTGGCAACTGTTAGCAAAATATAAACTCAAGTTCCTGTCACACTTCTGGTGCCTATAAAAAGGCTGCAGACCACCAAAATCTAATCAATGTGGGCAAGGAAGCATCTTTACATGCTTGTCAATCATGTTTCCAGTCAAATGAAAAAGCTCCCCCTTGTCCATTAGCATTGAGTTGTACTTGTGGTTTGGGGGCATGGGTTTGGGAACACTGAAGAGCAGACCAGTGTTTGTTTCAATGTTGAATTTCAAACCACCAGTCTTCAGATAACAAAAATGTTCACTTTGCTTTAGATTATATGGTTAGGAAATGATTAAGAACACTTTAAAAAAAAAATCAAAATATAAATCTACTAAAGTATGAATAAAGTTTATTCTTTTAACATATCAGTCTGTATTTAACAGTGTACCTTTAATCATATTGTTTTCTTGTTTTCAGGAGAAGTGATGCAAGGGGAGCTCTATTCAGCTATAAAAAATGAAAAAGAAGAAGCAGGATCAGATGCCAGCACCAGTTTTAGTGGGGAGATGCACTTTTATGAGTTAGTGGAAGACACTAAAGATGGCATCTGGTTGGTCCAGGTAGATATTATCCTGCTTATTAGCGTGTTTTGCCTGATCTGTTTCTGTTATTGTCAGCGCTCACGTGATCTTTTGAGGTCTGAATGCGTTTAAATGGAAATAAATGCCTGTTTAGGGGAAAAAAATCTCTTTAAAAACAAAATTAAATGTAACGCATGGCTTGTGGAAATCAGGTGTGTATTCTTGATGTATGCAATAATGGGATTTTTAAACAGGAAATTGTCTCTTTGTGTAGGTAATAGCCCAAGACAGAAATCCATTATTGAGCACAGCCAACTGGGGGAAAATGGTACAGAAAGTTTCTCGTTTTGGCATTCGCACCGGCACTTTCAACTGCTCAAGTGACTCCAGGTCAGGAATTGCATTGCATGTGCATTCACATGATAGAGTTTGTAATCAGTTGGTCATGCCTAAATTTTAAAAATTTAAAATGTATCAATTATCATATTTGTTTTTGCCTTTCACCTTGATTTATGTTTTTTTTTTTTTTTTTTTGTAATGCCCTTTCTTCCCTAAACTATTAGATATTGCCATAAACGTGGCTGGATGAAGTCCACTCTGATCATGTCCGTTCCCCAGACATATGCCTCTAAAGGAAAGGTCATGCTGAAAGAGTATAATGGTAGGCGCATTGAAACAGAGCACATCTTCAAATGGATGACCGCACATGTTGCATCCCGTATCAAGACCATCCGTTTCTCACAACAGTTAATGGATGACTGGTACCAGAGAGAAAAGCAGCCTGTGAAGATGTTCTTGTTTGCCAAACTGCTCCAGCCCCCTGCCTTCTTCTCTGCCCTCAGCATCAAATTCACAGGCCGCATAGAGTTCATCTTTGTTGATGTCCGCAACTGGGACAATGCCACTTGCTTGGAGGAGATTGGGGTGCAACAGATGCCCTCATATATTCTCAAAACACCGGAGGGTATCTACAAATATGGCAACAGCACTGGGGAATACATTTCCTTGCATGCCATGGACACATTCCTACGCTCTGTGCAACCAGAGGTCAATGATCTGTTTGTTCTAAGCTTGGTCATGGTCAATCTGATGGCCTGGATGGACCTTTTCATAACACAGGGAGCCACGATTAAGCGCTTTGTTGTTCTCATCAGCACACTAGGAACCTATAATTCTTTACTCATCATTTCTTGGCTCCCCATTCTTGGATTCCTTCAACTGCCATATTTGGATAACTTCTATGAGTACAGTCTTAAACTGCTGCGCTATGCAGACACCACCACTCTTGCCTCTTGGGTCAGGGCAGATTGGACCTTCTATTCTTCACACCCAGCGCTTTTCCTGAGCACATACCTGGCCCATGGGCTCCTCATAGACTACTTTGAGAAGAAGAGGAGATGTGGTAATGAAGACCAAAATGCAAACAACCTGGAGTGGCTGTCCAGCCTTTGGGATTGGTATACCAGCTATTTGGTACATCCCATTGCTTCCTTTCAGAATGAGTCAGACTGGGATGATGATCCTAATTTCCTTTTAGAAAGGTTGGCCTTCCCCGACCTCTGGCTTCGCCCACTTGTTCCCATCGACTACATCAAAAATCTGCCCACTTGGAAGTTCAGGTGCACACAGTCAGACGGGACCATCAGAGTGGACCAAAATAATCCAACAAACAAGATGGTGCACCTGTCATTTGTGGAACCAGTTAGTGAGCAGCAAGAACAAGACTGCAGCTCAGAAAGGGCACATACTAGTGAAAGAAGTTCAGCTGGGAAGACATTCCAAGAGTCCTGGTCTTCTGGAGAGGAACAGGACACCGATTGGTCCCGTTGGCCCTGTGGCATGCTTCATTGCACAGAATGTGTTGTTTGTTTGGAGAACTTTGAAACGGAATGCCTTGTCATGGGACTGCCTTGTGGCCATGTGTTTCACCAGCAGTGCATCGTGGTGTGGCTGGCAGGCGGGCAGCACTGCTGTCCAGTGTGTCGGTGGCCATCCTATAAGAAGAGACCAGCCAGACAACCCTATGCAGATTTTCCATCTGAACCAGAATAGCATATTCCATTCATTGAAAATCTGATTCCCATACATAACTTATGAATACTTGATGTGTCCATTATTAGTCTGTAGGCCTGTAGATCCATGTTATTGAGTCCTGTTTTTATTTTTGGTGGTATTAACCTGCATACACTTTAGCGTGTTGTCATTTTTTTCTTTTTCCAGGCACGTTAAGTCTAGGCATGGACTAAATAATAATTAGAAATGTTGAACTAACCTTTTTAGTCCATGACTAATCCTTAATCTATACCAAAAACTGGCCTACTGGGTACCTAAATCTAGCTAACATGATTAAAAATATACTTAGAGAATACATGTGAAAAGTACATGTTTATAATTCGCAACTTGAGGCACTTTTGTTTGTAACAATGAAGGTAATGGCACAACTGTTGAAAAGACAAGTTTCTTTCTTAGCTTTTTTGAAGTTTAGTGATGAGAGGAAAGTAACAATCCCCATCAGACTTACCTGTATATGTTCAATGTGTGTTCACTTTATAAATGTAATGGATTACAATGTAAAATCAAGTTTGAGACCTTGTGTAATACATTACAAAAAAATCAATCACAGTGCTAGGCATTTCAGCTTATTATTAGTAATTACATCCATAGACCTTTCTCAGGTGGACAGTTCGGACCAGTATCTAACATGGTAGAGTTTGGCAGGGGGTTCTACTAGAGAAGGGTGTTGATGATTGTTTTTAGTTAGTTGCTGCTTGTCATTGATTAGTAGTCTGTGAAAGGACACGGTTTAAAGCAAGTAAAATATTGTAATCACATTAAGCAAACCTGGCATATTGTTGAAAACAGATGGTCCCAACTATAGGCATTGCCATGTAACAATTAAATCACTACACTTATGTGCTTTGATATCAAGGCTTACATATCCAGGCCAATTTAATCAAGGATCAAGACATGAGAGACCTTAAAGGTGACTTTAATATGGGGAATCCCAGAGTCCCACGCCAAAGCACATTAAACAATGGCAAACTCAGTACGCAAGTACTCGAGTTACCCGAAGAAAGGCCCACGGATATGTGTGGGATGGTTCAGTTTTATCAGTTAACTGTTCATTTAGAGGTGGTTAAATTTAGACTATGGGCACATCAAAGTCAGATTGACTCTTCATACACCGAAGATTGAAGGCTTCTCAAAGTAGGTCCTGAAACAAAACACAATAAATGTGATATTACATACAACTGTGTAGTAAAATTCATTAAAATACTACTGACCCATTTTACTGTCATGTTGATATTGCCAACCTCAGGTTTTGTTCCAAAAATATGACCCTTCTGCATGGCCCACTGGCTATGTTAAAGGTTAGCTTACTTATATCGAGCTGATTTTATTGTACATAGTCAAGCATTTCAAATATTAACCAGCATTTATTTCAACACTATTTATGGAATTTGTAAAATTAATGCATTATGTCAATGAAGCTTGACAAACACTTCAGGCAGACTGAAAGACAATAAAATCAAATCATTTTAGTAAATCCCTAATTTTGCAGACAGGGTGTGAGGGAAACACACTGTAATTTTATTTCAGTAATCATGAAGCTGTAGACATATCGGCCTTATACTTAACACAAGCAAAAGAAGAAAACAAATTAATCAAACTTGAAAAACTTGCTTGCATACAAGGTAAAATGACTGACTTTGGCCTGCCTGTTAGATTTCACTACTCGGTGAAGCATGGAACTTGTTTTTTTCCAGGCCAGAATATATGCATTGTAATACCATTTTTAATGACCTTACTCCACTGACTTCCTCCAGGTGTTTGTGTGAATATGAAACAGAAATTGGAGCATTGGTTTGTTGTGATGTTCAGTCCATTAAAGTTGACTTTCACAGTTTTATGGCTTACTTTAAATTTGTTTTTGAAGATTTAAATAATCATAAATTATTATATGACATTATATGCTTGTACATTTGAAATTAAAGAGCAAGAAGTTATGTAATCAGAGAAAGAACCAACTATTCTGAGGTCATGATTTGTTTTAACTATTCTAAATAATAATATTGGAGCAAAATGATCAATATGAAAAATGTTAGGTCAGCCCCATTTGCTACTTTTTCTCCCATTTCCACCCACCTGACATCAACATTGTGTCTATTAACAGACAAGAAGACATCCAGTAGAGAGAACGCATGGTGCTTGCATTGTGCTGTATGAGAATTTTGTTTAGCAACCTTCAGTTAAAAACAGCACAAAGAAGTTCAGATATAAATTGACTAATACATACCAGGCTGTGCAGTTTTATTTGATTAATTAACATAGACTACACATTGCCAATAGTATGTGGACACGTGACCATCACAGCCGTACCCCAAACTGTTGCAATGAAGTTAGAAGTACAGGATTGTATTGAATATTATATGGTGTATCATTAATATTTCTCTTTACTGGAGCTAAGGGATGAATGACAATATCCCTGTGCACAAAGCAAGGTCCTTAAATTGATTGGCGAAGGTTGGAGTGGAAGAACTCAAGTGGCCTGGACAAAGCCGTGACCTCAAGCCCACTGAACGCTGACTACATGCCAGGACTTCTTGTGCAACATCAGCACCTGAAGTTACTAATACTCTTTTGTGGTTGACTGGGCAAATCCTCACAGCCACACTACTAAATCTAGTAGAAAACCTTCCCAGAAGAGTGGAGGTTGTTATAACCGCTAAGGTCACTAAATCTGGAATGGGATGTTCAAAAAGCACATGGTGTGGGTGTGATGGTCGGATGTCTATAAACTTTTGACTGTATTCTGTATTTTAAAAGGGGTGGCTTCTCTGGCTTCCTCCCCCAAACATTCACTGTCCATTTTATTAGGAACACCTGTACAGTTAATGTTTATGTACTTGTCTAAACAGCTAATCATGTGGCAGCAACACCATGCATAAAATCATGCAGATACAGGTCAAGAGCTGTTCACATTAAACATCAGAATGAAGAAAAAGTGGGCTCTCTGTGACGGTGACTGTGACTTTAATCATGTCATGGATATTTGTACCAGAAGGACTGGTTTGAGTAAGTCAGAAACTGCTGACCTCCTGGGATTTTCTCACACAACAGTCTCTAGACTTTACACAGAGTAGTGCAAAAAAAAAAAATCTTATGACTGGAGGGTCTGCAGACTGGAACATCTTGTTGATGAGAGAGATCATAGGAAAATGGCCAGATTGGTTCGAGCTTCCAGGAAGTTTGTAGTAACTCATATAATCACTCTTTACAATTGTGGTGTTCGGAAAAGCATCTCATCGTGCATACAACATTGAACCTTGAGGTGGATAACAGCAGAAGACCACATCAGGTTCAATCCCCATCAGCCAAGAACAGGAATCTGAGGCTATCATGGGCACAGTCTCATCACAACTGGACAGCTGAAGATTAGGAAAGAAGAACAGGATCAGATTCCTGTTCTTGCACTGTGCTGCTGTCACATGACTGATTGGTTTGATAACTGCATGAATGTTCAGGTGTACATGTGTTCCTAATAAAATGCACAGTGAGTGTAGATGCATTAGCTATGGTAAACTGCCCCTGGTGTGTGTGTGTGTGTGTGTGTGTGTGTGTGTGTGTGTGTGTGTGTTGGACCCCATCCGAGGCATATTTCCGCCTCATGCCCAGTGTTTCAGGTAGAGAATCCTTGAGCAGGATAAATCTGTTACTCAAGATGAATGAAGAACTGAATTTTTCTTTTGGCACGTCAGAGACATACTTATCCACACTTTCATATTTTCCTGAGTGACGTGACTTCCGTTAACGCGCATGCGCAGGATGTTCGTCACTCGGCGGAACGGGCGTAATCTGCAGTGCGTGTGGGGTGAAATTGCTACCGAGGTGTGAGCACTTTGATAATGTTTTGCTGAGCTGATTCGTAAATCTGTTTCTTGAGACTAAGACGCGAAAGGAGGAACAGCCACGATGCTGCGTGTCTGTTGGAAAGGTGCAAACACAGCGGCGCGGGTAAGCTTTCCGTACAGCCACTGACTAGCAGGATAGCTAGCCTGCTAGTTTTGACGAGAACGGTCATTCAGTGACCCACACAAACAGGCCTGCGCCTGGGCTCTAAACGTCCTTGAGCGTATATTTATTCTGTGCGTCCAGGTTGTGTTCTTTCTGGTTTAACAGCATACACACGTTATCTTTGAATGACCAGAGTGTTTTATTTATCAGAACTGAAGATGTAGCCGCTAGCCGGTACATTTTTTTGCAGTGAAACGTTTACGTAAACAGCGTAAACTGAAGTACGGAGGCGGGGCTTCTGAAGTTGAGTGACGGGTAGGCAAACGAATAAAATGAAAGATTATGAGGCGCAGCACGAAAATCCAGCCAATTAAAAACTCGTATTCTACGTGAACGTAAATGTAGGCGGCCAAAACGTGATTCATGTTTTCCGCCATCCATTCATGGGAATAGGTTATCAAAGTCTGCTGGTGAAGAATTTATTTTATTTCAAAGTATTTATTTTTTTCGCCAGATTTACTGGTATATGAATTAGTCGGAATGGGTTAATAAAGTATATGCACTCTTTAACGACTTTTATGTGTTCATTAATAGTTTGAGGACGTGACCTTGCAAGTTTTTTCCATTTTTTGAGATGAGTGAATAGTTTGGTGCCATTGTCTCAGTGTAAACAAACCTGAAATGAATCAAATAATCCAGGAATTTGGAGCTTCAGGATTTCAGGCAGTGGTTCAGGATCAGAGGGTCGGAGATTAAACCCAGCAAACACTCAAATGTTTTCGGAACTAAAAACTCTTAACATTCTCTCATGGTTGCATTGTGCTTTTCACACAATGTTTGTATTTGGTTGTAATTGGTTGTATTTTGGTATATATTTGCACAACTGTATGAGAAAGTTCTTAGATGGTTGTACAGAGTTTGAGGGTGTAAAGTGATCATCCATCAATTCCCATCAAGTAGGGGAATGTTAATACAACCAAATTGGCATGTTCTCCAAAGGGTCCCACATTACAAACATTAGGAGAACGTTCCATAAACCAAAAGATTTACCTAAAAGAGACTTTTCTGTGAAACCATAGGACAACCAAATAAACCTTCAAGGAACGTCCCTGTAACCAAAAATAACATACTTGGAACCAAAAATTGTTAGCTGGGAAGCCCTAGCACCGCCGAGTTGCCAATGCTGGGCCATTGATCAAGGCCCTTAACCCAGAGGCACCGCATCATAGCTGACCCTGTGCTCGAACCTAAATGTCCTAACAAGCAGGGAAACCTGAGAATTTCACTGCACTGTAATGCATATGTGAGAAATAAAGGCTTCTTATTAGTATTTTTGAGGGGATTAAGCCATAAAAGCTAGACACCTGACATAAGATTTTTTTTTTATTTTTTTTTTTTAATTTTTTTAAAATTTTTATTGAATTAACCAGGGTTTTTTTTTTTTGTTTTTTTTTGGGCCATCTCTGAGTGCTCAGTTTAAAAAAAAATGTTTGTTGTAGATGCTAACACTATTGATACTGCAAAGGCAAATATCTCCAAAAATGACCGGACTCAATAATTCATATATTGGAGCATTTAGTAAAAATGCACATGAAGGGCTAAAAATGTTTTCATCTTTAAAAGAAATAATCCAAGTAATGAGTTATAGGCTGTTAACGCGCACTCGTACATGATTTCTCTCTTTTTTTTTTTTTTTTTTTGGTCCTCAGAAATGCCTGTGGGAAAACGTGGCGGTCCATCCCCGGCAACACTGCCGTCGCTACACCTCTGCTGGAAACTCGGGGTATGTATTTTCAAAACCACCTGGACGTCATGTTCAAGTAGAACCTTTCTCATTGTGCTTTTTGTGTACAAATAATGAACATTTGGCTGCGGTGAGTGGGATTTCACTGTTGAACAATGTTTAGAATGCAGAATGTTAAATGTTTTTATAATACTTGTGTACTGCAGGTCTGCTGCGGGTAAGATTGTTGCTGCCAGTCTCCTGACGGTCGGCGGAGGCCTGGGTGGTACGATCCTCTATGCCAATTGGGACCCCAAGTTCAGAATGAATATTGAAAAGAATGTACCCTACTCTGATAAGCTGTTTGAGCTGGTGCTTGGTCCCCCTCCACCTCCGTTTCTCCCTTTGCCGAAGAAACCGGTAAGAGCCAGACCTATAGAGGCAAAATACTGTGTAAACTCTCCAAGACCCTGTGCTTATCTGTTAGCACTTTATATGCAAGGTGGGGTCTCGGAAGTCAAGTTGAATTTTATGTGTATGTTAGGCAAAGATTGAACCACTGCAGATATCATCAGTGTCTGAAGCTTCAAAAGACTCAAAACAGCCAAAAGCAAAAGGCAAGGCTAAGGAAAAGCAGCCCGAGTCGGCGCCTGTGGAACCCGGTCCTGCTGGAGGGGAGACTGCAGCAGCGTCATCACAGACCCTGGAGGGTGAGTGCCTTAGCGAGTGTATGGAGAATGTGAGGAGGGGTCTATAGAAGCAGGAAATGTTCAGGAGTCTCTAGATATCTCCCTATCTGATCTGATTTGTTTTGATTGGAGTCTGAGAACACGGCGTATAGAAAGAATGTACAAAACTGGAATTTGGTCTGAGGGCTATTCTGTCTAATTTCATTACGTATGTTTACTGCTGTATGGCATGTTTCTCTCAAATTTCTCTTACTGTATCGACAGTATGTCTGTATTTATATATAATACTACATGCTTGAGTATCAGTCAGTATCAAAGATTAAGGACTGTTTAATTCCTGAAGCACTTTGCTACTGTGAAACTGGTTTACGCCTCAAATAAAGCTTTTCATTAGTGTGTAATTACCTGTAACTACGAATCATAGTGTTTTGTATGTACTATGGATGTAAGTACTTAGAAGTACGCTACAGGCACCTGAGGCCACCGTACGTATCTAATACATGCTTGGTAAGGGAGGTTGAATCCCGCACATTGGCCCTTTAAGGTAGGAACCAGATTGCCAGAATGCAGACAGCTCTGATTTAGTTTATACTCCCACATACCCACAAGCACACACACAAACTCTCAGCTTGTGACTCAGCAGTTTCCGTCGTCATCATTCGCATGGCACGTTTATGGCCATCCTGATGCGAGTTCTGCTGTTGTTGCAGAGGCCTCAGCTGAGGCGGCCCATATCATTTCAGCCATCAGTGAGGTGCAGTCTGTTCCCGCACCGGGCACCAGCCGTGAGTCAGCCTCTGTACCCCCTGCATCAACTCCCTCTGCGTCCAAGCATGGGGCAGGTTAGAACGTGCTATAGATGCCTTCCATCTCCACATCGTTAGCGTTACTGTCTCTTAACTCTTTACTCATTGTTCACTACTAACCCAAAGTCACATTCTTTTCTATGAATGTTTAATTTAAACTCTTGGACTCACAGACTCAATGTTACTAATTCTTTTAAGGCCTGAAATCTTCTCGGGCCTGTTTAGCAGCATTTCAGCTTATTGGGTTTTGTATGTTTAGAGAAAGTGCAGAGGAACAGAGAGTGTGTTCATACCTGTGTGTATGTGTGTGTGATCCATGTGTGATTTTAGCTGAAGAATGTCGTGAGTGTGCTCACCACGACCCAGCACCGAAAGAGCGGCCTGTCGAGGAAGTGGCTGCCCGCTTGGCTCAGCAGGACCAGGCTGAACAGGACACTCTGGCCGGTAAGTGCACTTCTCCGACATGCACACTTGCACAAGCACACCTGCTTCACACCTTGTGCTTAATACTTGGTATATTATAAACATCAAAACATGGAGTCCAATATAGTAGGCCCTTTTGACCTTTTATGATCCGAATTAAAGGGTCTGAATTTCTCATTTAATTTCAAATCGTAATCATTGGTAATTTTTGAGCATAAAAACAATTAGGTGCATGTAACATCTAAAGGGGTGATAATAGCATGTGGGTTCTATATATTTACTAAACCAGTGCAGAAATGTGTAAATATTACAAGCATGCATTACTACTGTACATCATCATGCAAAGTTCATTAATCCAGTTAGATGAGTCTTCTGCTTTTGTCGTACTAAATTTATTCAGTGTGGTGTGCTTTAAGTAGAGCCACATGACAAGCGGTAAAGCGGTCTGAAATGGCTTTGAACAGGTGCACAGAGCACTCCTCTAAAACATGTTAGAGTGAGTATGTAGTCAGAAAGGGCCCTAATGTCACACTGTTTGAAGAGCTGCTACAACAGTCTGGATTGATGTGACAAATTCTATCACCAAGTTGGATACTGATTCATAAGGAACTAAAATGGTTATTCCAGATGATGATAACGTGGCAAAAAGCTACATGATTAGTCCCATATTACCTGTATTATAGCTGTATTTTTTAAAATGGATGCACACAAAATAAAATAAATCCCATACATCAATACAGCAATTTTATATATCTTCATTTATAATTACTACATGCTGCACATGAAGTCTCTCTTGTTGCATCTTCTGTCATGAAATAATCTTATGACTGAAATGTAGCTTTATTGGTGAAGAGGTGCGTATGCTTTATTATAGCAGTTTTTGCTGATATGGTTTAGATATTCAGATGAACTAAAATTTCTCTGTATATCCCATATTACAAGAAATCACCTAGTATTGGTTGGGAGGCAGTTTATATCTTTCTAAAGATTTTTTAGATTTTTTTCTAATTTTATTTATCTTTTTCTGTGTTCAGTATTCATTAAGATTCATTAAGCCACCACCCTTTGCTTGGCACCATTAGGTCTAAGGAATCACATCTGATATTATAGTCTAGTCACCAAGTAGGATAATGGTGGTTAATTGTAATGATGTCTCTGTGTGTGTCTACAGCTTTATCAGTTGGGCTGGAGGAGGCCCTGGGAGCCTCTGCCAAGCTTACTCTACACGCCATCGGAGCTCAGGAGGCAGCGCTCCTCGCCATCGGCGCGCACACACACAAACTCCGAGAGGCCATGGACTCGGAGGTGAGCACTCGGACTGTCTTTCTGACTGTCTCTCTTACTCTTGAATTCGTCTAAACATGCTACACGCTGGTATGATTTATCACTCAAAATATACTGAAAGAAAATTCTCCCCGGTTAAAAAAAAAAAACAAAACGAAACAAAGCTGCAGACGAACCAATCAAGTTGTATATCGTTGTCCGGTATTAACTGACTTGCCCTGTAACTGTCTGTATTTGCCTTGTCAGGATTCTGGAGATAAGAAGTCAGCTCAGTGGAGAGATCTGGAGGATACACTCAGTCATCGCACCCACGCCGTGGACCAGGCTGGACAGGCTCTTCTCCAAGCCAAGTACGGCCACACGCTAAAAGACTCCCTCTGACTTCAAGGAATACTTTATTTAAATTGCTAACTCTAATATGGGCCAGTTAAGCCTAGCCAGCTTAATGGTTAGTCAAATTAGTGTTACTATTTATACCAGTAATATACCATATTCCTGCAGAATCTTATATTGCATTGAGTGCATGCACCTTAAATTAGCAGTAGACATGTTTAGCGTATGATGCATTCATGAATATACATCTTCTCAATTATTAGTACATTACAACATTATTCCTTGTTACCATTACAGTGACGTAATCAGGCCTATTTATTCAATTGTTTCTGTACGTTTATGCCCATTTTGTGTGTCATTAGAGAACAGCTTGAGAAGCTCAGAGGCATGATCAACAACGTGAAGGAAACAAAGATTAATGCCGCCAGACCCCAGATTCTAGCTGCAGAAGAAAATCTGCACAGTATGATTGTGGATCTGGACAAAGCTGTTACCAAAGTATGTGTTGATATCTGACTCACTAGTGTACTTAGGATGAAGAAACCTTTTTCCTGTTAACTTGCATTCAGATGGATTTATCCAGTTTAGCAGAGATTCACACACACAGTCTTTGTGTTGTCATGTACCAGCATTGTGACAAAGTGCTGCTTTATCCTTGTTTACTGGTCTTTTTAGTGTTTTAGAGTGTAGTGTAAGTTCCACCTACTCCTAAATCTCCATCTCCAACTGTGTCCAGGTGCAGGCAGCTCAGGCCGAGGCAAAGATTGTGTCTCAGTACAGCGAGCTGGTGAAGGATGCAAGGGCTCAGTTCAAGAGAGAGCTCAGCAACATCACGCCTGAGGTCCAGACCAACTGGAAGGGTCTCAGTAAGCAGCCATAGCCTTAATCCTGTACAGTTCACAAGTCTTAAAGTCCAGATCACGATTAAAGTGGGCACAATTTCTGACTGATCGTTTCGTGGAAAATTGTGTAATATGCATTGAATGCCTGTGGTTCACACCTAGCTTACAGACAAGTTTGTTGTTGAAGTGAACTGAAAATACCAAACTCGCGCAAAATTATATGCTTTGCTCCAAATTAGAGGACCAATCCTTGAGCTCTGTTGTGGTAGTTACTTCCAGGTTGTCCCTGCCATGACTCACTCAGCTTGTTTACACACAGACATTTTTTCATTATTTTTATCCTGTTGTCTCTCCATTGTGATAGTCTAAGCAGGTTGTGTAATATCTTTTTTCATCTTCAAGTTGTATTGTATTTATCTTAGCATTTATATAGATATAGTTAACAGCCAGACTTTGGCTGTGAATTCGTTTGCCAAAAATCCTGACCCAAAATATCTTGCTGTGCTTTAAGTATAACGGCTGCTAAAAGGAACCTGGAGTTCCCTTTATGTAATTATCAGGAGTAATTTTCCCCTTCATATGTTCCTCCCACCCAAAGCAGGGAAGCTGAGTGCCGATGACCTGAATTCACTGATTGCCCACGCTCACCGGCGTATCGACCAGCTAAACCGTGAACTGGCTGAGCAGCGGGTGCGTGAGCAGATCCGCATCGAAACAGCACTGGACCAGCAGAAGTATGAGCACCAGAAATCTGTGGAGCAGGCTGTGGTCACTGCACTGGAACACCACCATGAGGAAATGAGACTCGAGCAGGAGAAGAAAGTAAGTGGTTAAGACCAATGGATGCTGTAAAAATGTTCTATGTAAATAACAAAATATATATAACATTATTAGCAATATATAAATGTTAGGAAAGGCTTGCAGTTGCTATTGCAATGATTATGTAGCTTAGAAATGACTGTTGATTTAGAGGTCACTTTGTAATTCAGACTTTATTGTAACATGATGATTTTACCGTTTCTTGGCATGTGTGTCACAGGTGCAGGAAGTGCGGGAGGTGATGGAGGCAGAGATGAGAACTCAGCTGCGCAGGCAGGCAGCCGCGCACACGGACCACCTGCGAGACGTTCTTAAAGTGCAGGAACTGGAGCTGCACGAGGAGGCCCAGGAGGTGAGAGTCTGACACGCAGAAACGCTTGAAGTGTAAGATAACATCTCTGCAAAATGTCAAGGCATGATTATCTGCTGAGCTTAAATGAATTTCAAGCTCATGAAAAATGTTTCTTTTTAAGAATCTTTAAATGTTTAAACCCATGTCTGTGGCAGGTAATTGTATTTTAATCACAGTTTTTAACTTTTTAAATTGTTATACATTCCTGATGTACTGTACGTTTCACTTGCCAGACCGGTTGTAGCACTTTTTCCTCCGTCTTCTTCCCAGTCATGGTGTGATTGCAGGCTCAGGCAATTTCATCAAGCGTCACAAAGCTAGTGATCACTAGATGAATTGGGCTATAGCAGCTTTGTGATCACATATTGTGGTGGCATATTTATTTAATCTGAGTGTAATTCTGATTAACATTTAAAAGATATGCTCAGTTAAATCATTATTAGCAAGAATATATAAAGTATTTTATATTTATTTAGCAACTTATCGTGCAGCCTTTCCAAAGCTGGTTTTATAAGTCAGAAATGTAGCAAGGACCGAATCAGCTACTATTGCAGCACTTGTAAATAGTGAGTGGTATTTGTAATGTATATAAAAATGTAAACGTGTAAATTTTGTCTGTATCTTAAGTCAGTCAATCTTTTTCCATAAGTAATACTGAGGACTCATAGATTTCATCAAAAAGAGAAATACAGAAAAGACCGTGTATTATACTGCTGTTGGTCTAAACCTGCTTTCTTGTGTAGACTCTGAGCAGTAAGCTGATGGAGCAGGAGATGCATTACCGCCGTTTGACCCAGGAGCAGCTAGACGCCTTCACTCTGGACATGGACTCTGCCTATGCCAGGCTGAAGGGCATAGAGGAGGCCATTGACAGTGAGTCTTTGCTTGGCATTGCAGTTCTTGTTTGTGCTAGTTTTTAACTTAAGGCTCTGTCATTGACCTCCTAGAATAAAACATGTATAGATCAATCTGAATATTCAGTTCTAATAGGGAACACAAAAGACAATAAAGGCAATGGCTGTACACAATTACATAAATGCCTAGTAGACAATTCCATCTGCCCGTTTCCCTACAGGCCATGTAATTGCCGAGCAGGAAGCACGTAAATCTCACCAGCTGTGGCTATCTGTGGAGGCTCTGAGTTATGCAATGAAGACTGCGGAGGCAGATTCACCCTCTGAGCCCCTAGAGGGCGCTGTGCTCACCATCAAAGAGAGTTGCGCAGAGGATGAGTTTGCCCAGGCCTTGGCTTCAGCCTTGCCCGAGGAGTCATTAAAGCGTGGCATCTACAGTGAGGCCTCACTGCGTGCCCGCTTTTATGAAATCCGCAGGCTAATCCGACGCGTGGCGCTAATCGACGAGACACGTAACAGTCTATACCAGTACTTCCTGTCATACTTGCAATCCATCCTGCTTTTTGAGAAGGAACAAGAGGTGCCACCCAGCAAGCTGGCGCCAGAAAATCTCGACCCTTTCAAGTTGCTGGCCTACGCCACCTACAGCGTGGAGCGTGGAGACCTTGAGCTAGCCGCTAAATTTGTTAACCAGCTGCGTGGCGAGGCACGACGTGTGGCTCAGGACTGGCTCAGAGAAGCCCGGCTCACTCTGGAGACCAAACAGGTGGTCAGTTTGCTGTCAGCGTACGCCAATGCCGTAGGCTTAGGCACCACACAGGCACCTTAAATCACACACATCGGTGGGGGAAAAGGAGGAGATAATAAATAACGAGGACTGCTGCCCATCTGCTGCTAACAGCAACCTGCCCTCTTCAGATTAATTTATACACCTGCCCAGATTGGGTTTGGGTTTGGTTTTTTTTTTATTGTTAAAAGCACTTTTGCAAGAAGGCCTTGTCCTGAAATAATGGCCTCCCTCTGTCTGTATTCATAAAGATCTCTTAAAGGCGCTGCACAGTGCCCAACACTGCTGAAAGTCTGAGTGTGTGTAGCAGAAAATGGGCCTTCAGGTCAGTACCAATGTCTGAACCTTGTTTGTTCACCAGTTGGAGATTCAAAGCTTCAGGTTGAGTATCCTGATTGGTTATTAGTCAGGCTTATGGAATTGGTCAAATCTATTTTTGTCATGCTCTGGTTATGTTTCTGCCTCTCAATACTGGATGCTAATAAATCAAGGATGTTGAGGTATGTTTCATTGTGTCCCTTTATCTCTTGTTCAAGGAGTCACTTGGTTATTTGGGTGAACTTTAAATAACATTAGTAAGTAAAAGCAGTGAAATATCTTGTATTTTTTTTTTATTAATCATTTCACCGTACTGGTTCCAATCAGATACAATAAAGCAGATCACTGTTTGAGTGATGTTCTGTCTGAATCTCTCTCACTGTTATTTAATAACCACATTACAAGAACAGGCACCTGGTTACGGATAACGGTTGTCACTCATGTCGTAAAGGTACTATGATCTGTGAAATTGATAAACGAAGCTTAACTTTCAGCACTGCATAGACAATTTAATTGATGTTTTGTTCATATGTATTATGCAGCATAACACTTTGTAGTAAATCAAAAAACAAACTTAGGGCACAGTTACATTTTATTATTGTAAAGACACATTAGATAAATTACACTCTGCCGTTTAATCACGCAGGTGTGGAAGACTCCAGATCTGATATCATCATCCTGATGGCAAAAAGACAAAGAAATGGAAATAGATTAAATTTCATTTCATTCATCAGCATTAATACAAGTTAAAAAACAAACACCTGCGAGACACTCACTTTTGCTCGTCAGTGAGCTCAAACTCCTGCTGCACCCTCGCGATGAGACTTGGGGTGACCGGCAAGCAGAAACTCGCAGAGACCTGGACCAGCTCGACAGCCTGCTGCGCGTCATTGTGTGCCTTTATACAGGCAAAAAACTCCTCCATCAGGTCCTCACTGTGAACAGACAGGCAGAGAAAGTGGTGTAAGTTTTGGCAAAGAGGAAAAACAAGTTAGGCACAGGAGCCATACTTACGCTGGAATTCGGTTGGTGGCTTTGAAGATGTTCAACATTTCCCTGGAGGAAAAACAGAAAGGCACATGTTTCATCCTGTATCATTCCACACCTGAGCACAAACAGTCTTGTTATACTATTCAATGTTTTCTCTGGCTTGCATAAGTATACACCCCAACTTATGACCTAGCCATGAAATGGCTTTAACTGTCAAATTAACCTCCAACACTGAAGTGAGCAGACCAATCTACATAGCTTGCAAAATTATTTAGACAACACTCAGATTTAATTACTCATTAATTTTGCACAAGTATTCAGCCAAATTGTGAATTTTCCCATCAGAACTCAATTAGTTGAGTTGACATACGTGCAATTAAAGTGTCACGCGATTTCTATTTGAACACACCTACACAAACAGCGTCATGAAGCTAGCAAAATAAATCCAAAGTCATTTTCTCAGTGCAATTCTCACCCAGCCTCCTGTAGCCTTTCAGCTGCCAGCAGAATGGATGTGACGCTGCTGAGCGAATTGGTTGACCAGTTGAGTGGTACTTTTCCACGGTCAGTCTGCATGTACAGACTCTTTACATCCAGCGCACACTCTGCAAAAGATTGCTGAACCTGCAAAATATATAAAAGGTTATTTATGGATTCATTTTAATTCTAGCCACACTGCTGTTCGTACAATTTAAGAATTCAATCTGCAACCTGCTTTTCCTATTTCATTTGATGAACGGAATACATCATCGATTAAGGACAAGTTTAAGCGCTAAACTGCAGCCATCTCAGCAAAGAACACGTTAAATATCAGGCTTTATGGAGATTGAAGCCTAATCTTAATTCTTTTTTCTCTGAAAGAGTACTGATTCTCAGTCAGCAAAATTGGTTTTGTCTCAGCACTGAAAAGTTCCTCCGCTACCAAGCACGTACAACATCAGGGGCTGGAGTTGGCATTGCTGCTATGACAACAACTCATGGTCATTATTCAAATGCTGGTTTGAACATTTTTGAGAACATTTTGAAATATATGCTCATTTTGAATTTGATTCCAGCAGAATTTAAAAAAAAAAAAAAAAGAAAAGGGCCCGTCCCATTTAACAACCCTCTAAACATTTGGGAACTCCGGAGACCAGTTGCTGGAGTTTTGAAAGTGAAATGTTGTCCCTTTCTTATAAGATTTCAGATTTCATGAGGACCGGCCTGGGCCGCAGGTAGGCGCCAGTTTATAACCTGGATTCTTCTACTACAGGGCCATGTAATGTAATGTATGGAGAATGTGGTTTGGCATTTCCTTGCTAAAATAAGCAAGGCCTTCCCTTAAAAAAAAAATTCTCTCCCTCTCTAGACTTTAAAGCACTTCTGCTTTAAAATATGTCGCTCTAGATAAGGTCGCCTGCCAAATGGCGTAAATGTAACAAGCTGGATGCTCCCTCTCCTCTTTAGCCCAGAGGACGCGGCGTCCATGATTTCCTCAGAGTTTTAGATTTTGATTGGGAACAAACATGGGACCTTTGAAGTTATTGCAAACATAAAGGAAGTTACTCTGATAATGTGAACTAAACTTCCTTCGAGCAGCTACACTTACACAGAATGAACAAACAAAACTTCATCTTCATAACCATTCCCCAAACTGAAGAGTTTAACTTTGAAGGAGAAAGGAAAAGCCGGATGTACAAAGTGTAAGATCCAGGATGGTTGTTTTACACTATGCATCAGAAAGATCTGATTATATACTGTTTTGGGTCTTGTTCTAGTGAAAACACAGGACTGTATTTAAAAAGGCTTTATTTAATTAGTGGAAAATGGGGACAACATCCAGGGCAGACATCACTGGATGACCCTCATCAGTGACCTACGCTTCAAGAAAAGGTGCTAGGATTAAAGGAATACAAAAAAGAAGTTCTTCTTGGAGGTCTTACCTCTGCGCTTTGTTTCTCCTGGGCCATGAGGGAAAGGATCAGCTCCAGCAGGTCTGGCTTATTGTCATGTCCCAATCGTTTTAGATCTTGTACACAATGCACAAACAGCTGTATGTAAGCTTTTTGCCCACAACAATACACAGAAAAAAAGCTTCAGGAGCGCACACACACACACACACACCTTTCCATATTTGAGGAATCAGGTCTAATCTGTTGTCCGTGTCAAGTGCCTGAAGCAAATCTTTCATTCCTTGAGAATTGGGGTAATAAAGCTGCAAACAAGAGCACAAAGTACAAGAAAATGACGATCAGTGGTGGTGAGAGATCAGCGCTTCAAAATACTTAATGTTTGCCTTTTATGCTTCTCTCTACTCACTGAGGGAATTAACTCTCTGTACCACTTAAGCACCACGTCGATGTGCTCCATCATACACAGCAGGTTGAAGAAGCGCCCGCTGTAACAATGAGATTAAGGGATTAAATGAGAAAAAAAACAACGACAACAACAACAAAAAAAACCCAAAAACATACAATTTCAATAAATATTATACATCAACTCACTTACTCGCTCCTTTATAGTCATACTCACTAGTAGATGCCCTGGTGATAGGGATCCCCCAAAAGTTGCCAGTTGTCTCCTACATTGAGAAGGCTGTGCACTCTGTAAGCCTGTTCAATGTCCTTATTGTCCAAGCACTGCACGCACACGCAGAGAGCGAGAGCGAGAATTTAATTTCAGCCCGAAAATATCATCATCAGAATGCAATATGCGTGAAAAGTTCAAAAGTGCACTCACTGCTCTCATCGCATTCGGGAAGAATTGCACTGCAAAAGAATGTATATTAGTTACACTTCACCCCTGTATGCACATTCTGTGGCATTTATTCTACAGCTTCATTATGAGAATTTTGCTACACTATAGGAAATTATACTACATGTTTATTATATTCATAATATAAAGATAAGACAAGGGAAGTCATCACAAATTAATATTGTAACGGAATAGACAATACTGTGTTTACTGAGTAGTTAATCCTCTAGCTTTAGTTATACCATCATCTGGGTCCTGGGCAGTAAAGCTCTTTCCTGACATCTCATTTAACACTTCCTGTAGGATCTCCGTGTGTCCTTGAGCTGAGCTGGCTGCAAGGCAGGAAAAGACCAGAGCCAGAACAAATCATTAAGTCAATAATCCTTTCAGACGTATAGTTCGTGTGTGTATGCATGCCAAGAACAACATTTTGATCATCATAAAAAAATGTATTTACCTGATTTATAAAAGATGCCAAGGATATGATCATAAGTGGCCAAACTGGGCACTAATAAAGAGATAAATACATTTGTAAGAACAGTAAAACAATCACACACAGCTCATGGTTTTTATATAATGAGGATACATGAAAGAATTTCAGAAAGAAATCAGAAAGATTGGGTTGCACCATTCTGTGTTCTTCAAAAACCATATGTGCCAAAAGTAAGAAATATAATGGTAAACTACATGTCGATTACCTATGGAGTGATCATGTATATTCCCCTCTGAAAGTATTATAAGAGCAAGGCCAATTCTTTTGTTTTTGCTATACATGAAAAGGATACAATACTGAATAATGAAACGCAAGTTGAAATCAATTTGGGATTTGACATAATTGTGTGTTTTAGGGGATTAAACAGAAGATTTTTTAATTGGATCTCAGCGTAAGTATGAAATGTAAAAAAGGACGGTAAATAAATATGAAAATTAAACAGAAACGTTTGCCTTTTTGCTTAAGAAAATTACTCGTCATGGTTTATCTGATGGGTCTATGGGTTTATGTGATATGACGGCGTAGAGCTACTGCTAATGTTTGTTCCATCTTTTTGCAGAATAAATTGAAAGTGTAATTAATTAAGATTCAAGTGCATACTAGTTCTTTAAGGAAATGAAAAATTCTAAATCAACGTTTAAAAGAATTTTGGCATGTTTAGTTAGAAGCTTTCATGTACGCCAGCGTTTCCCAAAGTGTGGGCTGTGGCCCCCTGGTGGGCCATGAAGGTACTGCAGGTGGGCTGTGAGAAGTCATTTACAATAATAGGTAAATAAAGAGTTCGTCATTTTCAATTTTGTAACCAAGTTTAAAATTATCTTTACAAATTTAGGATTAAATATTCATATTTAAAAAAAAGTAATCAGAACTAATAAAACAAAGCCAGGGGATTAAATTACAATGTTATTTTTCTTTTATCTTACCTATTATTGAACTAGAACATATTCTGTATCTCACCACTGGCAGGGAACCTTAATTGAAAGAATACCCCATCATTTGTCTTATTCTTTAAAACTTTAATGTGATTAAAGGTTCGGTTGAGCCGTGGAAGATTTTGAAGATTTCCGGATTTCAAATTTGACAATGGCTGATGTACATAATACAAAAAAAAAAAATCCTTTTGTATGGGCGTGAGAGAGACAAACCGATGCCAAGGGCCTTCATCTCATTGAGGATAGGGAAGGCCTGCGCTCTAGCCAGTGAGCCGCACCGACGCAGGACCTTCAGCACAGTGTTAAAGGTCAGCAGGTTGGGCTTCACCTTCTGTTGAGGCATCTGCTTGAGCAGGTCCTACAGACAAACACACACATACGGTGAAAATACGTAACCAGTAATAGTACAAGCGGTGTGACTAAGAATCAGGAAACGAGCCTATCCAACTTACAATGATGAGGTCCCATTTATCGCTGTACTTGTCCTTCACTTCTGCAGCAGCGATGATGAGCGCATTGAAGGTGTGCACATCCGCTACAGAGAAAAAGAATGACTTGTTCATATTGAATAAATCAGTGTGGATAATGCATCGACTATTTTATATTTAAAGTTGAAGCTGAAACTTCCTTCCTTGTTTCCAGCAAACAATATTTGCTTGTGTTTAATCTAAGCGAGTTGTCACAAAAATCAGAAATGGTATGGCTAAATCACAGACACACCTCTAAGGGGAAAAACATCAGCAGCAAAAAAATAAATAAAAAACGCTACCAGTCAGTCGGTTGTTCAGCAGGTCTGTGTACATATTCAAAGCCTTGGAGTAAGCTCCATACTGTGGGTTCACAAACAAAATGTTCACATATACAGCTTTGTACAGAACTTCAACAACAACAACAAAAAAAGATGCGGAGATTGTAGCCCACACCTTCACCATGCCCCTGATGAGCGCGCCGTACGATCGACTGTTCCGTTCCGGCATGGTGTTAAAGATCCTGTGTGCATTATTGTTCTCCCTGTTGGTGACATGATGGACGAGATTCATTTTGCGCTTTTCCCTCTGTATGCAACATTTATCTTAACAATAAATATGCTAATACAACTGAATATCAATTTACCAAGGTGTTAAGTCCAGTCTCAGAAATACAATATGTACTGTCTACCATCTCACCTCCACACAATCGTCAGTAGCTCAGTGGCTCTTCGTGGTCTTCCCCTTCTCTGCTTTGAATCATCTTGCTCTTCTCCCTATTAAAAATCAGAAGACAAATGTACAGGAAAAGGGATCAAATCTATTTATTACAAATTAATCCGAGAAGCTAACCAATCCGTGATTAAAAACACACTACAATATTGTAAAAGTATTCTACGGCACAAGTGCAGTTGATCGGCAGGTTCATTACCGCAGCGTCAGTTCTCTGTTCTGGGGAGTCTTCTCGTGATGGGTCCCGATCTCCATACAGACAAATCAGATCCAACAGGTCGTTGGTCAGATCCAGTGACATAGGAGTGCCTGTGAAAGTTCAACAGCCTGGTGTTGGTGATTGAACATTTTTATTCAGACATTAGAGTGTATACTAAGGGTTCACACAAATCTTGAGCTTTTCACCCGAACGAAATGAACCGAAGCTGTGTATTGTGGGGAATCCTGATTTGAGAGATCCTCCCACCTGCCTGCACCAGCTGATCATACATGTCCACAGCTGCCTTGACCTTTCTCAGCCTGATGCGCTCCACTAGAGCCGCCTCGGACACCTCCTCTATTTGAAGCTCCACCGTCTCTGGCATTAAACACTGCCAAAGAAGAAAAACGATAACAAAAAAGAAAAGCCACTTAAATATAATAGCTATTACTGGATTCCATATGACAAAATCAAGAGCTGTTTCAATGCAATGTGATCTCAGTATTGTGCAACACTGAAGTCACTTACTCACCATTTAATCCATAAATTGTTAGATATATATAGGGGGCAACAATAAGGAGACACTGACATGAACACCAGTTAAGAACTTCCCAAGCACTCGGTAAGTTCATGATGTTTTTAACAATACAGTGTATAAAATACAACAGAACTGTGCCTGTGGGACAAACTATTGGACACCTTTCATAAGACCTTCTGTTTTAATTTCATCCCAACTTTTGCTACACACTGTTCCTAGGCATTTAATGATGTACCATGCATTGATGAATCGCAATACGAATTTATGACAATTCGAATCGACGGAAATGAAAAATGACCTGATTAAGCTTTCCTAGCTGTAATTGACCATAGCGGGAATACATGTGACATCACCATAGTAACAGCTCTAATGCCGCAAAAACCATAGACGGTATTTATTTAAAAAAAAAAAAAAAAAAAAAAAAAAAAAAAAAACACGTGGCCCGGCCCCCTCCATAATGTTTGAATGGAGAAGACTAAAGCCAAATTGAAGCTACTTCCTGGTGAGCATTTGTCTACTGCTGCCAAAGAATTTTAAATGACAGCAATGTAGAACGAGGGTCGCTGCCTCACTGTCCATGGTAGCTGCGCCCCAAAAAATTCTTCTGCCTCACTTTCTGACTTTGAATGTGGCTTTGACGTCTTTTTGTCGGGTGCAGCCAATGATGGTAAGTGTTAATATTCACCAAGCTCTTTACAAACGGCTGAAAATTTTTCAAATTTCCCAGAGAGCTTATTATCCGAACAATACGGTTGTGCGACAGTCCATTGCAGGTTGGTCATTGGTCATGCAGGATGTAATTTTTAGCGTAGTTGGAGGAAAACGTTTATTACGAGGCCATAAGGTGAGTTACTAGGTTATGGAGTCGGTCACAGTATTCTGTTTCTCTAGAAAATAACAATGGTCATATAAAGGGACAGAACAATTCAGAAGTGAAGTTATGTGATGCCCAAAAAAAAAAAAAAAAAAAAAAAAAAAAAAAAAAAGGCAGAAAACGAAAGGAAGTCAACAGCAGGCTAAAGCTAACTGAGCCGCTCACCCCCTGGGGGATATGCATCCTGCTTACCCCTTGGCAAAAACACGAAGAAAACCCATCTAAAATGGGAAAGAGCTTTTGTGCGATTAGCTTTAAAAACAGATTCAACAAGAAATCGGAGCGCTCTTTTTACAGACTGATGAAATATAGGGAAAAGAAAAACAAATCAAGGTGGTTGTTTTATATGAAAGCTTTTTAAATTCATAAGAAAAAGCTTATTAACTTTTTTCATTTTTAATAAATAGAACATTTTAGTTAATAGGCTTTTATATTTTACCCGAACTTTTACAGGTGTTTGTAAATTATTGTTGGTTATGAAGACAATTAAATAAGTATACTTCTCTCTCTCTCGATATAGATAGATAGAATATAATACTTGGAAATATTTAAGTTGATAAAGAACAGGAAAATATGTGTTACATTTTTTGGTAACTTTTAAACTCCCAAAATATCGTAGCAACATCAAATTGTGAACCCAATTGTGAATCTAATCGAGTTGTGAACTGGGTGAATGCCTAACTGCTTCGAACTGATCTATGAGGTAATGATGCAAGTTACTTACTGGAATAAGAGGTTCTGCAAAGTCCTTCTGGAAGTACTTGGGGTATGTGTTGATGAAATACTTAGCTGCATTTCTGCCTGATTCCAGGGACAAAGAATACAGTTTCTGTGGAAGAAACCAAACACAGAAGGTTAAATCGAAGACTGCAAAACATATACACTATACACTACAATGCTGACTGAACACTCACAAACTCTCCAGATGTTCTTGGGGTGAGGTAGGAATCATCCTGAAACATGTAATGACAGGCAGTAGGGTCCTGAAAAATAAACATACACTTCTTTATTGTATTCTTTAAGGGATGCAGGTTGCTATTTCTACATCTATAACTTTTAGCACAGCTAAAAAGACAGAAACCTTTTGACATACCCTATTCACAGTGGACACCAGAGCCTGCAACACAGCCTCTTTACTCCTGTGGCAGAAAACATGCATGTGAAACATGACTCATCGATAAGTACGCAATAAAACATGAGGGGACGTACTGTTGTAGGAAAATAATGAACGATGACATGCTGTGATGCAGCCCCATGTGATGTGGAGATACTGTGCCCAACATACAGATGGTTATTTTCCAATAACTGCATGTCATGAAGTGTTTTATTCCTCTTATACTACAGCAAGTCTATTTCATTTATTAATGTATTTTAACGAATCATGATTTTTATCAGTTTGTAGTAACGTTTAGTGTTGTGGAACATCTGTGAGACAAGGTAGTTCGTTACCACTCAATGTTACAGTGGCCATAAAGCAGCTACAAACAGAAACATACAACATCCTCTGTCTCGAAGACACTCTGAGGCAGAAAACTTACTAAATATTATAGAACGCCAACATTGGCGACCATAATGTTCCGTAAACATTACACAATTACTTACAGAAAACATATCTCTCTCTATATATATCTATATTTATCTATCTATCTATTCTAAAGAACCCCCCCCCCAGAAAATAGTGTTTATGACCTGTGATTCCCAGACTAAACTACTATAAAATTAATCAACACCTTCTGACCAATCAGACTTGGGTGCTGAGCTATAGTCTTCTAAACTTCAAAGATTACACTTTAGAGAATCCCTCTGTTCCAAGTGGCTTACATTTGAGACATGACACAATCAAATCATGCATGTAATTTACAAGCAGTTGAGGGTTGATGACCTTTGGCTTACCATGTTTTCTTCCTTGGAATCAAAATTTCCCCTTCAGAGCCTGACGAACAAAAGCAGAGAGGTGCAACAGGACATCATTACCAGATGTACAGAACTGGTCCAAGTTTCCAAAAGCATTGTATAAAGTTTTTTTGGTAGTGATAGCATCTAAAAGAAAAACCCACCCTGAACATCTTCTGTACTACTGTTTACAATTACCATGTCATCTTCAATGGCGTCCAGGAATTAAATAAAATTCTGAGTTGAAAGTTCAGTCTTCTACTGACTACTTTCATCAACATGTTGGACTATTTTCACTTGGGTTAGCAGTTGCCTATGTTACCCATGATGTCATTTGTCTTCTCATTGTTAACCGATTGGGTTCCAAAGCTTCAATGTTCATGCTAATTCTGCTGTCCTACGTTAAGGCCATCATACCTGTAGGTTGTGTAGTTTCAAAAAGAAGCTCTTGCTCTTTTGTTTTTAGGAACTAATAAAACCTAACTGTTATCACCGTCCCGCCACATTTCAAGCAATTCAGTAATAATACAGGTGGGCCAGACTACAGAAGCATGGGTTTCTTTTGTCAAGGTAGCATCATATATGTGCATACATAAGAAAAAATTTCCTTTTATCAGCAAGGAAACTAGTTTAAGTGATTCTGATAATCAGAAAAACGCTGAATCTCGGCTCCGATTATCGGTCGACCCCCAACAAGCAATGCGAAGTCAACTGCATACTTCTCATAGGAATAAAATTAAAAATTAAAAAATACAGCACCAATCAACAAATTATCACCAGAATTACGAAGTACATCACAAATATTTCAACACAAACATTTAATGTGTTTCAGGATGAAACTTTCCTTTAACATGCTTTTTTTTTTTTTTTTTTTTTTTTAAATAATTGAACCCAGGTCTACTAACACACATTGCAATGAAATGATTGGAATCTCTCTGACTAACCTGACACTGCAGCTGCAGGTTCTTGGCAAACAGCAGGGCTGAGTCCAAAATACCTATTCCATTGAACAAAACACAACACAACCACATATCGTCACAAAAAATGATCATAGATAGTTTTATGAGCTAGATAACCTATTTACAGTAAATACATACAGTTCAACCCCCCAAAAAGGCATCCCTTCTGCGAATACACTACATTACATAGAGTTCAGATGAAATAATTTAGACCTATTTGGGATGACATGACCTCCATCTTTACACTGGTCATCAGTGCACACAGTGCGGTCATGACTGGAGCATCAACAAAAACAAACCAAAGCAATGTTTTAATAAGATAATAATTGAACTCTACTGTCTTGCCGTCATCTTACCTCTGGTGCCATGATTCCTGTAAACTTTTATTAAATAAACGGCCAGTCTTGCAGATTTGACGCCCTAAGTGCGAACAGGAGGACGCCATTTACACAAAACCGAAGGGCATTCTGGGTAGGAATATACCACATTACCAGTCATGCAGGGTTAAGACTCATTTAACCTGCTGCATTTATTTCTTCTGTGATTATACCACACAGAGTTTGGACTTTTTAATTAATTAATTAATATTTTTACTTTTATAAGTAAAACGTGTTTTTCGTGTAATAAGCTAATTGAATCACACCAGAAGTTTGGACGTCTCTCTTTCTCCTCTTCTTTTTTTTTTTTGGTTTAGCCCATGTGGACCCACGTGCTGGAGTTCCTGAAGTGGTGTGCCCATGTGAAATTGAAGCTAAGCTAACTCGCTTCAGGATGAAGTTTAGTGAAACTATACGACTGTAAATTTCGTTTTTTTTGTAAGAAAAAAAAATGCTTTTTTCCAAGGAAACGCCATGGAGGCGGTTGGAAGGCATGTCATTCGGCATGTACTCCTCCGGGGAAATAAGGTAACGATACAGTGGGGTGACTTTATAAACCAAAACAAAACAAATTACTAGCTATACTAGCATGTAGTACGAGTTGGTCATAATTCTGCCCAGAAACTGCACCGTCGTGACAGCTTGTCTGTTTTAGTAATGCCTTTTATTATACTGTATGATGTTGAACGTAATTCTGTCGCATAAGAACCTGGCTGTCTACATTGTTAATTAAGCAGGATTATATGGGAAGAGACCTGTAGCTGCTGGTTGGTATCTAGTAGTAACAGAGCGGACTTTAGCGCGTGACGATAATCGCTTATACGATATATAGTGGTATTTGCCGCGTGCAGTATTGTTATCGTGAAAATTTGGAGTTGTCATATATGTATATATATCTCATCATATTCTGTATGAAAGTTGTGAAGCATAAATACACGAACTAAAACACTAAGTGAACACCTTTTATGTATTTCAACAATACTCTGATATACACTCACCGGTCACTTTATTAGAAACACATGTATGTTGATGCAGTTATCTAATCAGCCAATCATGGGACAGCAGCTCATTGCATAAAATCATGCAGATACAGCTTCAGTTAATGTTCACATCAAACATCAGAATGAAGAAAACGTGTCATCTCTGTGACTCTAATGATGGCATGGCATGGTTGTTGATACCAGATGGGCTGGTTTGAGTATTTCAGAAAGTGCTGATTTCCAGGGATTTTCACACACAACAATCTTCAGAGTTTACACAGAATGGTGCAACAAAGAAAAAATAAAACATTTTTGTGTTTGAACAAATTTGATGAAGCATGTCTCTGATCATAGTTCATATAAAAGTGAAATAAGAACTGTTGCACTGATTAAATGATAATATCTCAGGAACGTATTTTTAAAAGCTGTACAATAACTGTGGCTAAAGGGTAGTCCTTTGTAATTATGCATTATGATGTGTTCTTTCCCCCCAAAAGGAAACTGAGTGTCAAAAGTGTCACCAATCCTTTGCTCCTGGACAATGTTGGGAACCCCTCTCCTAATGGACTCTACGATCTGGCACTGGGTCCAGCTGACCTTAAAGAAATCTGCACAACTTGCATGCAGGACTTCAACAACTGCCCAGGACACTTCGGTCATGTCGACTTGCACCTACCTGTCTACAACCCTTTCTTGTTTGATGTAAGATTTTAACGTTTCTGCTTTGTTGTATTCAGGGGTTTGCTAACTTTCCGTAATGTTTTAACAGCAAAATAAATTCTATTCTACATCGTGACAGTGACTGTGCCTGGTTTTAAAAGCATCATAAAAAAATCAATTCAGTTAAATTGTTCATGTAATACTCATTGGGATTTTGTGGGGGTTTTTTTTTTTCCCTTCATCATCAGAAATTGTACATGCTCGTACGAGGTTCCTGTCTGTCGTGCCACATGTTGACGTGTCCTAGGGCTGCCATTCACCTGCTTCTCAATCAGCTCAAATTATTAGATGTAGGAGCGATGAAAGAAGTCTGCGAACTCCCAACTGTCCTTAATCAGGTGAGCATGAAGACTCTATCACCAGATAGAGCTGAATATTGAAATATTATTAAGCAGAAAATGCCTTATTGGTTCTCTTTTTTTTTTTCGTCGTAGTTTTTAGAAGGCTGTCCACAGGCATCGGGAGCAGAAATCCAAGAGGCTTTAGAGGAATTTAGTTCTCCTGTTATAAAAGCCAACCACAGCAGCCACAGCTGTGCACCTGTGAGTAACGATGAGTCTTTTATTTTCTAACTTTCTAAATGAGTTCAGTTTAAATTTTAGCAAGTCCACTAACCTGTAGCTGCTGTTCCCCTGTTCTTATGGGCGGGCATTTCTGGACTGACCAGATCAAGCATATTTGTGAGATGAAATGCAGCCTCATCACTGAATTTTGGAGAACGCACATGGCATCTAGAAAATGCCCCAACTGCAAGTAAGCAAATAGTCTTTGAGCTTCACTTAGATTTAAAACATCACTGCTTTTTTAAAAAAAATGTTAGTCAATTTTAATGATAATTACATATGATTATTTATTTTGACATAGTGCTAGCAAGTCACAGATACGTCGCGAGCACAACAGCAAACTAATAGTCACTCGTTCAGGTGTCAAAGATGATGGCGGACCAGGAAAAGGTTTATCTGCTTTTATCGTTTTGCATTACCTTGTTTTAGGATTTTACTCGTATGTACATGTAGTCATTCCAGCTTGTGTTTTCTGGCCATTTTCGGTCTCAGATGATCTTCACGTGGCTAAACGTGGATATCTAACTCCAAGCTTGGCCCGAGATCATGTGGTCAAAGTGTGGGAAAAAGAGGGTAAGTTGTTCTGCGCTTGTCGATAGACCATCAAACATGCATAGGTGCCACGTTTACTCAAAATGAACTTATTCAAAACCTTTAAACTTTAAACCTTTTTCCTCATGATTGCTGCTTGCTGTTTAAACTTGCTGTTGCCTGTCAGACGTGTGCATGTTAATAAGCTTGTTACCAGAAAAGAGTGTCGGAGGTTGAGACAAATATACATATACATAACACCATGGTTTAGATCTTAATTTATATTTTTTTCTTTTATGGAATTTTTGTTGACGTAAGTCGTACATCTGTCCCCTTAGATAGAGGAGCAGAAAGGGCGTGAATTAAATAAGATATTATTAATCAGATAATTTTTCTGCTTTATCAAAAAAAAGTAATGATATTAAATTATAATCTTGCTACATTTATTCACACATTCACATCTAGGGAAGATTTAGAGTTGCTCATCCATATCTTGGCATGGAGGAAGTAGTAGCACATGTACATCAAAGGTGTATAAAATATGTAATTATTCTTAATCATAGTCTTAGAGAGTTGCTCTTTAAGCCTGTGATTATGAGTACTCCTCAAAAAATGTATACACACTAGTCCTAATGTTTGGTTAGCCTAAAAGCATAGCTTCCATTCTGACTGTATTACAGCATTAAAGTATTAAAGCGAGAACCAGTTAGTTTGTTTGTGTGTGGATGAGAAACTGTAGTGTGTGTGTGTGTCTGTGTGTGTGTGTATTTTCAATGATGCTAAAATCTGTTACAGGTTTCTTCCTGAAGCACTTGTTCTCAGGCCTGGCGGAGAACAGTCCTCATGGTTTCAGCCCAGATATGTTCTTCTTAGAATTGCTAATGGTTCCTCCATCCAGGTAGCCTTCATTCTGTGGTTCCTACATCTGTTTTAGTTTCCCTAATACCCTGATCTGTCTGCTTGTACTCCGTATTGGTGTAAATGCTGATTTTCTTCCTGGAGCAGGTACCGGCCTGTCAGTCGGCTGGGAGATCAAATGTTTACCAACGGTCAGACGGTGAACATGCAGGCGGTGATAAAGGACAACATGCTCATTCAGAAACTGCTTGCACTCATTGCAGCTGAGAAAGCCAGGGCCATAGAGGGTACTCCGACAGAAGTGGAGGAGGTATGGAAATATTGAATCCGTAGGAATAGTAAACGCTCCAGTTTACGATTACTGAGCATGGTGAATAATGAGTAACACATGACAGGTGGTGCTGTTATAGGATGTAAAAAAAATCAGTGACTGGGTGATTCTCTTACACCACAGAAATGTGTCTATGAATTTGTGTTTATTAAGTAAGGGAACATGTTCTATCCATTTAAAGTTGGTGTTGTGGAAGGTCCATGAAACAAGTTATTTCCTGTTATCACGTTATGTTGTAACATCTATAAACAATTATTCGACACATTCTCTTGTTGTATCTCTTACAAAACATGCAAAGTGCAAATATCATCCATCAACAGAGTTTCCTGTGGTGGAAAACTTTAGGTAACGATTTTACCTTTGACTGTTGCACAGGCGACTGTTTCCATAAATGTTAAAAGAAAACTTCACCACGTCATTGATTATACATTTTTATTATTAAATAACAGACTTGTAAATTCCATACAAGTCTCTGTGTGTTATTATATTATGTGAGTTAACTGTCACTATAGTAGAATATGATATATTCAGAACTAGTGTCAGAGGTGCTCATCCTGTGGTATAATTACAACAAAAATGTTATCGTACCAAAAATTCTGCTTTTGCTAACAAATGGAAATGTGGTGATGTTCTGGATCTTTCCAGCCCAGTGAGACAAAAGAACCCACCCAGATGGACCAGACATTTTTAATCGGGCTACCTGGAGTCACCCTTACAGACAAACTCTATAACGTCTGGATACGTCTCCAGAGTCACGTCAACATCGTGTTCGACAGTGATATGGACAAGCTGATGACTGAAAAGTTCCCTGGAATCCGCCAGGTTTTTTACACTTCTGATTTTTTTTTGTTGTTGTCGTGAAGTAACTTGATATTTTTTAGGCCGTACTCTCATTTCATTGGCTAGAATGTAGGTAATTATATTTACTAATTTAAATAGTGAATTCACATTGCAATCGCTATTTAACTCGGCCACACTCCCTAGCAATACCCTAGCAACCACCTGATATGATGTAGTGATTGCCTAGCAACCACCTGGAATAACAGCAAACTGCTAAACAGCATTCTAGCACCCATCTGAGATAGCATAGTAATCACCTAGCAACACTTTAGCAACCACCTGATATGACAGTCACTCCATAGTAACACCTGAGCAACTACCTGGAAAATTATAGGAACCACCAAGCAATAGTCTTAGCAATATATGACTGAGATCATAGCAACCACCTGGAACACCACAGTGAGTGGCGAGCAAAGCCTTAGGGAGTGCCTAGGATACCATAATCACTTAGCAACAGCCTAGTCCTCACCTAAGTTACAATTGTAATTACCTGGAACACCATTGGAACCACTTTGGAACTGCCAAATGACACCCTAGAAACCACCTAGCAACACCTTAGTAACCATCTTGCATTTTCCCTAACCACACCTAAAATACAATATCAACCCCGCTAGCAATCATAGATACCATTTTAACAACTGGCAACCACCTGGAGCGCCATAGCAACCAGTTGGCAACACCGGAGGCTTGCTTAAGTTGGCAGCACAGTCACGGTGCATTTTCTTCAGGGCATGTACTTTTAAAATTGATATTTTAAATTGATTTTGTTTCTTAATCATTTTGTAATCGAATTCACTTTGTATAACCATTCTAATTCTTACATTTTGTTTAAGTTAGAGCACAAATTTATTTCAGGTTTTGTTCTGATTAAACTGTGCTTTTAATGAGTTAATAGTTATCCCAGTAATTTTTTTTTTTGTGTGTCAGCTCTTGGAGAAGAAGGAAGGTTTGTTCAGGAAGCATATGATGGGGAAGCGAGTGGACTTTGCAGCTCGCTCCGTCATCTGTCCAGACATGTACATCGGAACCAATGAGATTGGAATACCCATGGTAAAAAAGCATTATAACAAGACAATGTTTGAATATAACTGTGCTGCATATGAAAGACTTGTGAATCAAACAGTTTATATTTCGTATCATGTATTTATTTACTCTTATTATTTAATATGGATGCACAAATATTCGTAGCTATTCTTACTTAAATACACTATAACATACTTAAATATGCTACTTAAACTCCTAAAATACACTTCATAAATAAGCTTCCACTCACTGGAACTACTCATGGATGACGGGTGCAGTGATAATTGTGTTCGCACCATAACAACAAAATTAGATTAGTGAATGAACAGAATGAGTAGGTTATATTCAATGACTTCATTTGGTATGATTGCATTGGTTCCTTTTAAAGGAATGCAGCTGATTAGATTAGATATGGTGATGTTTTTTAGAGTTATAACTGATGACTCCGGCCCACTACAGGTGTTTGCAACTAAGCTGACGTATCCACAACCAGTGACCCCGTGGAACGTGAAGGAGCTGCGGCAGGCCGTGCTTAATGGGCCTGACGTGCACCCAGGAGCTTCTATGGTTATCAATGAGGATGGTTCACGCACCATTCTCAGCCGCACCAACCCCACCCAGAGAGAAGCTATTGCTAAGCAACTGCTTACACCCAGCACAGGCCAGCACCGGATGCCAATGAAGATCGTAAGTGTTCCTGAAGGGAATCTGAAGGACTCTATATGTGAATAAGCAACTTAAATTTTACTTCATTTTAACCCATAAATCTATATGACAGGTTTGAATGTACAATTAACATGACGAGGACTGAATGACCTAGCATGAGAAATGGAGCAATTAATATTGTGATATTTATGATGAATTGAAATCTGGAATGAAAGTTTTGTTTCATCCCTCTCTCTCTCTCCTTCACTCTCTCTCTCCCTCCCCAGGTTAATCGGCACATCAAAAATGGAGACGTGCTCCTCCTGAATCGTCAGCCAACGCTACACAGACCATCTATCCAGGCTCACTGCGCACGCATCCTGCCTGGGGAGAAGGTGCTCCGGCTGCATTACGCCAACTGCAAGGCCTACAATGCTGATTTTGATGGTGATGAGATGAATGCGCACTTCCCACAGAGTGAGCTGGGCCGGGCTGAGGCCTACACACTTGTCAGCACAGACCAGCAGTACCTGGTGCCCAAGGTGAGGTGCTGATTATTTTTGGTGTGCTCTACCTGCTTTTTAGCGAATCAGATGTTTGATGACTTATAAACGTCACAAAGCCTGCATTTCCATGTAAATTCCCCCACTGCAGGATGGGAAGCCCCTGGCTGGACTAATTCAGGACCACATGGTGTCAGGCACCAGCATGACCATCCGTGACTGCTTCTTCCCCCGGGATCAGTACATGGAGCTCGTCTATAGAGGTCTCACTGATAAAAGAGGCAGAGTCAAGCTGCTTCCTCCTGCTCTCGTCAAACCTGAAAAACTTTGGACTGGCAAACAGGTACCTGCACTATGTCTGTACCTCCATCCCTGGGCTTCTGAGTGACTTTGGGGTGTTGGGTGTCTCTTTAGACCTGCAAATACAAACAATACAGTTAGTGTATTACTATTTATGTTATTTGTTCTGTATTGAGCTGAGGCGTATATCAAATCAATGATGGATATCCTGTTAAAAAAAAAATGACAACATGATCGTGTTAATCGATTACATAATCTTGTCACCCAAATGCCCCATCCCCCAGCTCTAAGTGTAAGTATGTTCACAGCAGCATTATCTTGGCAACATGTTTCTCGTTGATCATGGTGTCGTCGCCCCCCCCGCCCTGCTCTCATTCTCATCTCTCAGACTTTTTAGAGTTGCAAAAGACAGAAACAATGAAAAAATGTAAAGTGTAAGAAGATTATCCGGTTGCAGTTCTTTTTTTCCGGGGAAATAGAGCTTCATGTCTAAAGCCACTGCTTCTTAAGTCAGGTTTTGTATGATTTTTTTCATTCCTAAAGGTTGTGTCCACCCTCTTGCTGAACGTCATCCCGGAGAACCACATCCCTCTGAACCTGACAGGAAAAGCCAAGATTCCCAGTAAGGCCTGGGTGAAGGAGTCTCCTCGATCTGTGCCAGGCTACCACCCAGACTCCATGTGTGACTCTCAGGTGACCTACATAGCTGTAGTATAGCAGTGATATATCTTAGCATTAGCTTGCAGTAAAGGTTTTTATTTTAGAATAATCTTTCATTTTTCTGGGGAAATGCTGTGTTTAGGTGGTGATTCGTAATGGTGAGCTGCTAGTGGGTGTGCTGGATAAAGCACATTATGGGAGCTCTGCATACGGCCTGGTCCACTGCTGCTATGAGCTTTATGGAGGAGAGACCAGTGGCAAGCTTTTAAGCTGCCTGGCTCGCCTTTTTACCGCCTACCTGCAGCTCTATCGTGGCTTTACCATGGGTAAGAGTTATTGTCTGTCTGTGTCTTCTATCATGCTGATGATTGCGAATATTAATATGAGAATTTTTAAGCTGTTGGTGAGACAAATCTCACTTCATTTTCAATAGTAATCATAATTATATAACAATAATAGGGTGGCACGTTGGTGTGGTGGTTAGCACTGTCGCCTCACAGCAAGAAGGTCCTGGGTTCGATCCCCGGATCACCCAGGGTGCCTTTC
>JAQQZU010000002.1:7522419-7546980 GCA_030068025.1 Parauchenoglanis punctatus | reverse complement strand
TGTCTGTGTTGGCCCTGTGGTGGACTGGCGACCTGCCCAGGGTGTACCCCGCCTCTCGCCAGAAGATGCTGGGATTGCCTCCAGCTTCCCCGCGACCCAGATGGATAAAGCGGTATAGATAATGGATGGATGGATATAACAATAATAATTTTTAACAATAGTCTCCTGTTTTCTTAACAGGTGTGGAAGACATTTTGGTAAAACCAGGAGCCAACAAGCGAAGAAAGAAGATCATTAAAGAATCAGTTAATTGTGGCATCAAGGTTGGTGAATATTATCCACCATTCATTTGTATTAGAATCTTAGTCTATAACGGCAAAGGATTTTCAATGATTCAATTCTATTTTATTTGTATAGCGCTTTTAGCAACAGACATTGTGTCAAAGCAGCTTCACAGAGGTATATAAATTCTGAAAATAAACTTATGAATTTATAAATTTATCTATCTATATATATATATATACTGTATCCTATCCCTAATGATAAAGCCTGTGGTGCAATGGTGAATTCTGTTCCAAGAGCACACAAATCAAATATTCCCAATTCAGAGTTCTCCCTAGTTTTAGCAGGAGGAAGTGACAGTTGTCCCTAGTTTTAGTGGTAAATCTGGTAGTGAGCGCTACTAGTAGTAAGAACTCTGATCACTAAGGGAATAAGAAGCAAATGGAGCAACAATAATAATGGCAAAGGCTCTTCTGTTTTTTGTAGCCCCAGAAGATGGAGGGAAAGAGTGCCTTTTTGTAGTGAATACTATCACAAATAAAAACACCAATGCATGCTTCCTGTCGAAGATTTTCTAAGTTGTGCTCATTCTTGGCCTTGAGAAGACGTTGGTTCTGAGATATGGCCAGATTGAATGAAAAGTTAGTCCAGATGTTTCATCAGCTTCTCTGTGTTACACAGGCACTCGGAGCAGCCTTTAACCTGCCTGCTGATGCTGCAGAAAACGAAGGCCGAGACCTCTGGCAGAACGCACATCTGAACATAGACCAGCGAGACTTCAACATGGTGGACCTCAAATTCAAAGAAGAGGTCAATCAAGTCAACAACAACATCAACAAGGTATTGGTCAAGGTTTTTTTTCCTTGAATGTGATGTGTTCAGGATGCTAACTTGTGTATTCATGTATGCCCTGTCTTCCTTATGTTGCTTAATGCTTGGTGTTTTCTGTTCATTCTGGAGGATTCTGCTGTTGTATAATGATGATCTGGGTTCTTCTTTTTTTTTGTAAAGGTGTGCATGCCATTGGGTCTGCACCGTTCATTTCCTGAGAACAACCTTCAGCTGATGGTGCAGTCCGGAGCCAAAGGTTCCACCGTCAATACAATGCAGGTGATCCGCCTTAAAGAATATGAAAATTATACTGATACATTATTCAGGAACTGTAAGTGCTTGCACTGTCTCTCAGGTCATAGAGTAGCAATGAGTAAAAATGTTTATTATTTATTTGGGATTGAATTGGCAATAATAATGATGACTTCACCCTTTGTGTGTGTTTAGATCTCATGTCTGTTGGGTCAGATTGAGTTAGAGGGCCGTCGTCCTCCCCTGATGCCTTCTGGGAAATCCCTGCCTTGCTTCCAGCCTTATGAGCCACAACCTCGCTCTGGTGGCTTTGTGACTGGGAGGTTCCTGACTGGGATAAAACCTCCAGTGAGTTCAGTTTAAAGTGACATTTCACACTAAAACATCAGACTCGTTGACTAAAGCACCAGACTGAAACAAAGATGATGCTGATTTCTGTAACTGGAATAACACTCGTGAGTTAGGGGGAAAAAAGTTTAAGTACTACAATCCATAGCTGTATTATGCTTCAAGAACATACCAAACACCATTCTTTTCCATTGTCTTGTGCTGTCAGTTAGGGTGTACACTAGTGTAAGTGGGTAGGATGGCTCATGAGCCTGAGAAAGTAATTTAACTTTGAAGATGCTTTCACTAGTGCTGTAGATCGTGTGATGTTTTGTGGTTGATTGTTCTTACTACTATTGAATTTCAGGAGTTTTTTTTCCACTGTATGGCTGGTCGTGAAGGTCTGGTGGACACGGCTGTTAAGACTAGTCGCTCTGGCTATCTGCAAAGGTAAGACCGTCAAGCCATCTGGCTAGGACAGCTTTTACATGGTGTACAGATTTAAGCAGGAATGAGTGAATCTAAGCTTATTGCTCTAACACACCTGACACAATTATACAGTAATTACATGGTACAGTAGAGATATACAGGGGAATTAAATACCATACCCACCCCAACCGCATTCTGTTCTCACTGTAAGTGTACCAGCTTAAACACATTTTAGTAGTTATATATTGGGCACAGTTTATTTACAAGCAAAAGTTGTTTACATATTGAAAACCCTCATAATGGGGTACTATATCCATCAGCAGTTTTTAATTTCCAAATAAAACTGTTTAGGCTTGTGTGTGTTTTACACACAAGAAGCAAAGGTTTCTTCCAGAATGTGTAGAATGTTGTAATGACAGCTTAGCATCATATTATGTGAAGTTTTGCTATTACCTATATTATTGGTTTAATCTTATGTTAACCCTAAGTTTATTAGTGCACGTCATGATGCTTTTTTCCATCTTGTAGATGTGTGATAAAGCACCTTGAGGGACTGGTGGTTCAGTATGACCTGACAGTGCGGGACAGTGATGGCAGCGTGGTGCAGTTCCTCTATGGAGAGGACGGCCTGGACATTCCCAAAACTCAATTCCTGCAGCCTCGTCAGTTCCCTTTCATCAAAGACAACTTTGAGGTAGGACACCCTGCTTAACTAGTGTTTGCACATCTGAAGACTTTTTCCATGCAGTTTGAGACCATTCTCATCCTTTTTTTTTAATTTTTTTTTTTTTATATTTGCTACAGTTCACTTTGCTCTCATGGCTGTCCTGTGTACAAAACTGTGTGGTTTTGTTTGTTTGTTTGTTTTTTGCTTTTGAAGGTTATCAGAAAGTCACAGTGCTTGGATGAAGTGCTGGCTAAACTGGACCCCCAGGTGGCTCATAGTCACTTTAAGGCCATTAAGAAGTGGAAGGCTAAGCATGAACATTCGTCTCCCAGAGATGGCGCCTTCCTGCTCTTCTCTCAGAAGAAATTGGGCAAGATTAAGGCTCAGACTGAAGGCCAGTTGGAAGTGTTAGCCAACGGGAGAGACAGCGCTACTCTGCAAGTAATATATCATTTAAAACACCTTGCCTAATTCAAAGCAATGAGATATATTAGGGCCTGGTGATGTGGCCAGAAATGTTATCATGATACTGCATGTTTTCATAATAATCGATCTCAATGTTTAGTGATAATTGTTATATCCACTATATTATTCTGGTGTAGTAGTAGTATGTTGTAGAGTATTATACATCAGTGTGATCCTTTTTATAAAAATGATTTAAAGGCTTATTATTGCTATCGGAAAAATGCTTCAGTAACTTTTTTTTTTAGGGTTTTTATTATTATGTAGTTGCACAAATAAACATAAAGTCAAATACATAATGTATAATAAATACATAAAATAAAAAATTCAGATGGTGCACTGCAATTTACTGTGATTTTTACAGATTTTTCTAAGAACATCACATACATTTTACTTTTGGTTTATTACAGTTGTTGGAGAGTTGGAAAACTATGAATGAATCTAGCCATGCCAAATATCTGAAGAAGACCGCCCACTGCCCAGATCCATGTCTTGCTATTTACCAGCCTGACATCTGTTTCGGTTCTGTGTCCGAGACGTTTGAATCCATCATCGAGTCCTACCTCAGTCAGTTCAATATCAAGCAGGAATTTCACATGTCTGAATGCGTTGACAGTGAGAGGTGCGGAAAAAGTATTTGCAAATTTCAAGTGGCTGTCTGAGAAATTGGCAAAAACATTTGAAAATAAAGCATAGTTATTTTACAATCATTGTGTGTATATGTGCATTCCAGATTAAGGCATCTGTTGCATCTGAAGTGGCAGAGAGCGTTGTGTGACCCAGGAGAGGCCGTAGGACTGCTGGCTGCTCAGAGTATCGGTGAACCCTCCACTCAGATGACTCTCAACACGTTTCACTTTGCAGGCAGAGGAGAGATGAACGTCACTCTGGGTATTCCCAGGTCTGTGGATGCATGTTTGAGTAACCCTGTCATGGTGAAGCACGTAGTATGACGATATGAATGGCAGATGATCTTGACGATATGAATGGCAGAAATTGGATATAAAAATACATGAACAGTTAAAATTTAACTAAGCTCTACAAGTGTCTCCATCCTTGTTCAAGAGTGCAGACTGTTGGTGTCTTCAGTGGAGACTTGTCAGGTGCTGATCAATTTAAAACCAGGGTTTTTGCAGAAAAACTATACAGTCTCTCTCAATGATTAAGTATGTATTACGCATGGGTTATTCATGTTTTGGGGGTGCCTATAATTCTGGAGCAAAAATATGTATGATCTTTTTTTTTTATTCTAGGTTGCGTGAAATTCTTATGATCGCGAGCTCCAAAATCAAGACCCCTATGATGAGCATTCCTGTTTTAAACACCAAGAAAGCTTTAAAACGAGTGAAGAAGCTGCAGAAGAAGCTCACCCGTGTGTGTCTGGCAGAGGTAACTATATAATTTACTGACTATGAATAGGTTCATAAAATATCTGCTCAGGGCAAAAACTTTAGCATCCGAGCGAGAGAAAACACATAATGGAAATCAGCAATATCTAATGAATTAGATCAAGAAGTTTTTTTTCCTCATCTGTTAATCATGTTGCCTGTACATGCATGTTTTTTAATATGAAGTTGATTTTTAAATGTAAGCATTAATATAAATCTGTATAGGAAAACATGATGGTGGAGGTAAAATCCTTTTTCTGCAGGTGTTGCACAAAGTGGATGTGGTGGAGACTTTTCGAATGGAGGGTAAAAAAGGCCAGAAGAAGCGAATCTTCACCGTCACATTCCACTTCCTTCCTCCAGAGCGTTACCAGCAGGATAAGTTGCTGTCGCCCCAGCAGATCCTCCACTTCATGGAAGACAGGCGAGTTCGGCTTTCTTGTGACTCGTTTCAGATTTACTGTATTTAGTGTTCTCACTTTTATTTTGCCTGCATTTTTATACACGGAAGCCTTATATGTCTTAAATGTAAGGATTATACCCGGATAGTGATATCCACTTAAGAGTGCATGTGTAATTGCACCCAAGATGCATTAGAACATTTAAATCTGAAACCAGTGTATATGTGTTTAGGACTATATAAAGTAAAAAATATATAATTTCACCACCTAACTCGTTTGAGAATCAAGACTCCTCCTGTCTTAGACTAGTTAGGGTAATATGTATATACTTTTTTTATTATGCAACATAATGGGTACATTTGACTATATGTATATAAAAGTGTGTAGTTAAAATCTTACCAGGAAACAATTCATACGAGATACAGGAAACAACCAGGTGTGATATATCTGTGATGTATATATTTTTTGTCCAGATTTTTCTTTTTACTGCTTGACGCTATCAAGAAACTGAGTGCCAAGCTGGCCTCTATAAATTCAGTGGACACACGTAAGGCCACAGCAAAGGACACGGAGCGGGACGCAGAGGACTCCACTAATAGAGCAGTAAGTTTCAAACAGCTGAAATATTTCTTTTGGGTGCTGTTTTCTTTTTGGCAAAAAAAAAAATCGCTAACAGGATGCTGGGAAGTGCTTCAGGCGTGTGTCCATATAGCATTTTTCTTTGGCAGAAAAAGCCCTGGGTTCATCCGAGTGCTTCATTAAAAAGCTGTGTCTCGGGTTTGTTTTTATGACAAAAATAGCTTGAAAACATATCAGCACTAACTGCCATATGATTGGCTGCCTGAAAAGGAGCGACAGTGATGCCACCAGCACCTTTCTGAAAAGTTCAGAAATTTCAACTTGGAGTTGCTGCAAATAAACAGCGACGTGCTCTGAAAAAAAGCTCCTTTTTTTTCTAGGCAGCTGCAGTAACATGCACACTCTCCTCAGGAAAAAAACACAATGTGGACGCTCACTCTTAATCAGTATTAGAGGAGAAATTAAACTATGGTGCTCACATGCTGGGTGTTCACAGGATGATGTAGATGAGGAAGCGGAGGAGAGCGGAGTGGTGGACGACGAGGCAAACGAAGGGGATGCGGACGCTGCTGATGCCAAGAGGAAGGAGAAGCAAGAGGAGGAGGTAAAGAACAGGCACAAACACCTTTGTGATAGTTGTTACATGTCTAGAAATCTTGCCTCAGAAAGGGGTTATGTTGTGTAAAGAAAGCTAAGCGTCAATATCGCACAAACTGGATGTTCTCATTGTTTCACAAATGCTGTCACTACCGTGTTTGGTCACTAAAAGCATGTTAGTTTTTATTATTGTGCATGCCGGCTTCGTAGTGGTAGAAACAGAGGCAGGTTTAAAAGCAACGGTTTGTTCTTACAGGTTGATTATGAGAGTGAGGAGGGGGAGAACAATGGGGATGAAGATGAAGAAGAGGTGATGGAGCAAGCTGAGGAGGAGGTGGCATCAGAGGAAGCATCTGAGGACAGTCATGGCAACAGTCAACCCTCCATCCAAGAAAATATGGATGGAGACACACAAGAATCAATGAGAGTCAACAAAGTTCTGCAGCTCAGCTCCAGTATTGAGGCCTACAGATATGATCAGCAAAAAGGCCTGTGGTGTGAGGTACAGTCTTGTAGTCTTCTCGTGATGATATTGCACTGTGTTTCTGTGTTAATGAACACTATCATACCATCTGGGAATGGGAGACACAGGGAACACTTTTAGATCATCTTTTCTGTAATGTAAGAAATCTTGTTTGGGTCAAAAATATTGGTTAAGACTCCAAATGTCTTGTCAACTTTATTTGCATAACTCTTTCAAAGAAAACATGGAAAGTAAATGTGATGGTGTTGAAGCTGGAGGATAAAATTCAGTAACAACAACAACAAAAAAATCAGCACCTACACGTTCAAAACATTAACTGAAGCTCTTGTCCTGTATCTGCCTGATATTATGCCTTGTTCTGCTACCACATGATTGGCTGATTTAGATAACTGCATGAATGTACTGGTGTTTCTAATAAAGTGGACATTGAGTTTATAAAATCAGAGTACCGTAAAGAATATAACCAAGGACAGAGTGGTATGATGAGCCCAACGTGAAATCGAGTTATTGGTTCCATGTTCCATGAAGTTGATTATTTTCCAATAACAGCATGTCCTCAAATGTTTTGTCTCTTATACCACAGCAATTATTACAACTTTTATTTTTATTGAATGACACATGCTTTTTACCAGTTCATTGTTACATTAAATAAATAATGTAAATAATGTGCAACGTCGGCAAGAGACGTTAGTTCCTTTTATCACTTAGATTAATGCTGCTTTAAAGAGGTGTTACCGTTCTAGCCGTTCATTTTTTTTTCTCTCTCTCTTGCTTCAAAGCCTTCTATTCTGAAGATTTTCCATATCCAAAAATTTACTGACCATTGCAAACCACTGCTGCTGGAGACGCCTTCCGTATATGTTAAATTAATCTTAGAGAAAGGTTCATCGAATCAGCAAATACAGTTTCCTTTGACGATCAACACATTTTTCAATTATTATGGCTCGAGTCAAACATCCTTATATTGGCAGGTTGCTGTAATCTTATGTTGCTTTGCATTAATTATATATCATCCTGATGGATTTTTTTTTTTTTTTCCAGGTCACCCTGGTGCTCCCAGTTAGCAAAGTGCACTTTGACCTGACCTCTCTGGTGGTAGCACAAGCTCAGAACGCAGTAGTCATGGAAACGAAAGGTATCACACGTTGCTTACTTAATGAGGTGACCACCAAGCAGGGTGCCAAGCAACTGGTTCTGAACACCGAGGGCATCAACATGCAGGAGATGTTCAGGCATGGGGATGTGAGTTCACTCTAGTCTAAGCACTTTTAGGATGTATAATGCTAATGTAGTGCCTTCCCATTTGTGGAAATGGGAAGAGAGATTTGAAATAATATTTATCATTTCTTCATGAAACATTCAGTAGGCACATGGATGGGATGAGAAGCAGCTTACTCCATGTAGCTTCATAGGGGAAATCATACCCAATCCAGATTCAGGCAATTCTTAACTAATGGAGTTTCTGTTTTGGTAAATGGTCATCGTATGTCACTATATGCCCTTGCACCATGCATCTCGGCTTGCACGTAGCGGTCTTTTCTGAAACTATGGACATTCTAACAGCTTCCTGAAGCCTTGCTCTGATTGGCTAAATACCATATGGTGGACATATTCATTTATAAAATGTTGAGGCTGGCTGAACATTTTCTGCTGTGCACAGATCCGTCAGAGCTCTGACATGAAATTACCACAAAAGGCAAACATGTCTTTAATCTCCTTTTTAATACCTGAGTGATTTATACACAACCTTAAAGCACATGTGGTCAGCCACTAGAAACATCCATTATCTATACCATTAGATACCATTACCACTAGAAACATCCATTATCTATACCATACCATAACATCCATTATCTATACCGCTTTATCCGTCTGGGTCGCGGGGAAGCTAGAGCCAATCCCAGCATCTTTGGGCGAGAGGCGGGGTACACCCTGGGCGGGTTGCCAGTCCACCACAGAGCCAACATAGACAAACAGCCACACACACTCGCATTCACACCTATGGGCGATTTAGAGTAGCCAGTTGACCTGATCTGCATGTCTTTGGACCGTGGGAGGAAACCGGAGCACCCCCACGCACGCACGGGGAGAACATGCAAACTCCACGCAGAAAGGCACCCAGGGTGACCCGGGGATCAAACCCAGGACCTTCTTGCTGTGAGGCGACAGTGCTAACCACTGCACCACCGTATCAACTAATGATGTGGTGTAGTGGACAAGTATTATGAGAATAATACGGTACTACCATGGGTACTACTACCTACTAGTGTCTCTAAATTTGCTTCTTCTTTTTGCATGCAAAACCTCAGAGCCTTCATTATGTTTTTTGTCTGATAAGTGATCTCTTGCGTAATATGTTGCTTTCTTTACTGATATACAAACATTTTCCAAATACAGATAAGTAATATTTGGAAATAAATAACTGACTCTAATGCAGAATTCATAAAATAAATATAACAAAGTATATACAAAAAATGGGTGGTGCCTGAGACTTTTGCATAGTACTGTATATGGATGAAAAATATATTTGTTGCTTTAGTAGACTGAATGAATACCATTTAACCTATCTCTCTTTTAAGGTTCTTGACCTGAATCGTTTATATTCAAATGAGATCCATGCCATGGCCAACACGTACGGAATTGAAGTGGCTCTGAGGGTCATTGAGAAGGAGATCAAAGACGTGTTTGCTGTTTACGGTAAGTCTCTGTTCGCTAAGCCGTGTTCATTTCATGGCTGCTATGTGCGACCTGCAGTTCACTGCTTCTCCTTTCCACCTCTGCAGGTATCGAAGTGGACCCACGGCATCTCTCTCTAGTGGCTGACTACATGTGTTTCGAAGGCGTGTACAAACCACTGAACCGCTTCGGCATTCAGTCCAACAGCTCGCCGCTGCAACAGATGACCTTTGAGACCAGCTATAAGTTTTTGAAACAAGCCACTATGTTGGGTATGGAGGATTGTCAGTAGTCATGAGTGTTCATTCAGTTCAGTATGAATAAGCAGACCATTGTCAGGAATGTGAACATGTATGACATTGTCTTCTTTTTCTTCTGCTTTATAGGCTTGTCTGATAAGTTGAATTCACCCTCTGCTTGCTTGGTTGTGGGAAAACTTGTGAAAGGAGGAACTGGACTCTTTGACCTGAAGCAGCCCTTACAGTGACCCTGAGAGTCAAAAGAGTCAATGGCAGTGTTTAGTCAAGAGAGTTAATAGCAGTGTTTAACTGTGACAAGTATTGTTCAGTATATTATTAAATGTTTTTATTTAAAAGATATATATCTTGCCCGTTGTCTTTTATGCATATACTTCATTCATATTCTGTATTTATCAAAGTCTTAAAAAAAATTATTTGTCTGTGTTTGTACTGATTTATTTTGTTTCAGTTCCATTAAGTTAGGTTGACATAATTACATGGACAAAAATGGGTGGAGAAAGCACACAGTTATGAATGTAGTCACTAATGAACTGTTGTAGAAAAATATTTGTTAAAAATAATTATAATAAGATAGTCACCAGCTAATATTGATCTTAGTGTGATTGTTGATTATGGTGATCAAAAAGGGTTCAACTGAAATGCAAATCCCTTGTATACCCATAAGGCAAAATAAGGAACATAATACATAACTGACTAGTGTATTAGTCTTCACAAAATAGTTTGTCATGACAGTAATAGATGGAAAAGCATGCTCTTACTGTAAATGTTTTCTTTTTTTTTCTATAATTTCAATAATTTACTTGCCTTTCTAACTGCCTCAAAGCTTTTAATTCTGCTAAGCTTTCACAGATCTAGAGACTGTTGGTGTTGTGCATTCCCTACTGATTTTGACTTCTGCTTTGTTCCATCATGAACAAAACATTTTATTTTAATTTATTTGAAGTTTTTGGTACACAAAGCATAAAATAGTCCTGCAATGGTGTGGTTTCCCATCCAGGATGAATTCCTGCTTCCCTGAGTTTCGGGATAGGTGGTGTCACTGAAGATGGATGAATGAATGAAGTGTAGAACAAGGGTGCATTTTCTTAAATCTTGGTGGTGCAAAAAATTTCCACCTGACTGTAAATAGAAGACATTTTTATTGCCAAAAGTTTGGACACCTGATCATCACACCCATTCCCTAAACTAGCCACAACGTTGGATGCACACAACTATATCGGCTGTCCTTGTATGCTGTCTGTTTATTTATTTCACCTTTATTTTAGCAGGAAATTCATTTGGGATCAAAAATCTCTTTTACAAGAGAGATGTGGCCAGGATGGCAACTGTACAAACTCACAGCATATTAAAATACAACATATAGAACTTAAATACCGCATTTACAGCGTGATATACAAAATCTGCAACAATAAAACAGGTATTTGAACTCGGTGTTCTCTCAAGAAAAACTATTGGAATCTATCAGTGGATATAACTGTATCTAACGTTGGATTTTTCTGTAAATTATTCCAAGGTATTGTCCAAGCATTAAGATTTCCCTTCACTGGAGCTAAGGAGCCCAAACCTGCTCCATCATTACAATACCCCTCTACACAAAGCAAGGTCCATCTCCATGGAACCCTGACCTGGACCCCACCTTTGGAATGAGTTGGATCGATGGTGGAATGGCCAGGTGTCCACAAACTTTTGGCCATATTAGAAGACCTGTCTTATAGAGATAGAAGAAGAATAACCCTTCTGGTGTGAGACACCTTTTGTAACAAACAAACTTTGGTGCTAGGAGCAGAATGAAAAGTCCTCAGATACGTAAATACATTACATTCATATTTCCATGAGACAAACACGTGATCATCTGAATTAATTTTAAAAAAATAATGGTGATGATAATTTGAATAAACGGTGAACTGTGATTTTTCTTTTCATTTTATTCTGCTTTTGGCGCGGAGCAGTCTGTCCGTGGAGGACATGCTATCCCACAATGCACCGCGGCCCATTTTGAGCGCTAGCTGCTCCCAACGTGTTCCGATTGTGGGCATGTATGTATGAACTCGGGTTGTGTTCAAGATTAGCAGATTTTGTTTGAGCGTTTTTATAGAAATTAGCTTTTTCTTCTGCGAGGGTTTTTTGTCCCCCTGCATGAATTAAAACTACCAGAGGCACGTCCGCCTGTTGAAAATGTCTTTGGTTTGTGCAAGTAAGTTTAAAACTCTTTGTTTCTCAGGTCGCTAGCTAGCTAGGTGCTGTTAGCGAGCTGTAAAGCAGCAAGTGAGCCGGAAGCTAAGCTAATGATAGTAGTTCAAAGCATTTTATACGGTGAAAAGTTTGGTTATAGTTGTGCTTTGGTGTATTTTGATAGCGAAATTGTGGCATTATGCTGTAATTTGTGTCCGTGTAGAGAGATCAGTAACGCTAGGTTAAACTTCATAAACGGCTCCTCAGTGTAGAATGAAGGCCATTATTACATACCGTATGTAGAGCACCTGGGTATGAAAAAGGTGACCATTTGAGAATCAGCCGACTGAACTTTAACCGAATATCCCGGTCTTGTGTTCGCTGTTTATCTGGGAATCTGCCCGATTCAAAACAACCACCTTTTGTTCTTGTAATTAATTAAGTGCCTTTTCACTGGCAATAAAAGAATCACTCTGATAGGAAATTGGTTCATTATATATAGGCAGTTATTAATCCTTGTGTTTTGTTCAGGTCAAAATGTCCGTTTAATTTTTTATTTACTCCAAGTGAAGTTAAATTATATGTATCCGTAATTTTAGATTTATATTACACCTGTTAGTCATTTTGACCTGAGAATTAAACAGATTATAAGAAGAGATAGTGAAATCAATATATCAATGGACATTTACTTCTCTTTTAAAAATAAATAAATAAACAAATAGGTGAATTCACTCTGTTACATTACCTCCATATGTACTCATACACACAGTAGTCTTAGGCACGTGCACAGAAATACTGATCAAAAGAATGAAATGATATCTCTCAACTTTCAAAAATACTCCAACGTGCAAAGTAAACAAAGTCAATATTTGCTGTGAAGACCCTTTGCTTTTTTTGTTCTTTTCTTTTTTTTCTCCTTCCTCCTTAAATAGCAGTCCCAGGTTTATTCTGGGCAGTTTTATAAGGGAATGAGTAAGAGTTAAGTTTAACTGAGCATCTTGCAGAATCTGCCACAGCTTTTCTGGACACTTTGCACACACTCGCATGCAAAACCCAGGAGCCTTGATTTAAGTTTTTTTGTTTGAAAAGTGGTCTCGTCTGTAATATGTTGCTCTCTATACTGATATCAAATCATTTTTTGGAAAAGTCATGTCCGGATACGTAATTTTGCGCCGACTCAATAATGCAGAATTCGGAAAATAAATATCTAACAATTTGTACTTAATAATAATAAAAAAAGGGTGCCTAGACTTTTGCACATTACTGTATTAGAAGTGTTTTTGCATTATTGATTTACAAAAACATGCATGTATTCATGGTTAGTCATTTCAGATATTATTTCTGTCTGAGTGATGCATGAACAGTAAATCCACTGCTAAGTAAAAAAAAAAAAAAAAAAAAAACAGATCACAAGTGTTAACAGATGCGTGTTCAACCAGTTTGATAATGTGTGCCTTTAGAGTAAATATTCATGATCTAAAAGTGTGCCATTCCATCTTGTTTGCAGTCTCAAACGAGGTACCGGAGCACCCGTGCGTCTCTCCGGTCTCCAACCAGGTATTTGAACGCCGCCTCATAGAGAAGTACATCGCCGAGAATGGAGCAGATCCCATTAACGGGCAGCCTCTATCCGAGGAGCAGCTTGTCGACATCAAGGGTAAATAGTACGACAGTGTACGCGGTCACAGCTCGATGTATTCGAACGCTTTCATTATTTTCTTACAAGAGTTCATTGCTTCAAAATTGTCTTGCTCTGTCCACACCTATAGTCTCTCACCCCATTCGACCAAAGGCACCGTCTGCCACCAGCATCCCTGCCATACTGAAATCCCTTCAAGACGAGTGGGTACGTGACCAGTTTGTGATTTCTGTATCCCTCTCTTTTAAGCCAGGTTTACTCAGCTTCTTTGTATAATCTGACACAGCTCAATCTGTTTTAAAGATCTCATACAGTTTAGAACCAGCATTGCTAATTAACACACGCTGTCTTGTTCTTTCAGGATGCAGTGATGCTGCACAGTTTCACGCTGCGCCAGCAGCTGCAGACAACACGCCAGGAGCTGTCACACGCACTGTACCAACACGACGCCGCCTGCAGGGTCATTGCTCGTCTCACTAAAGAGGTCACTGCCGCCAGAGAGGGTGAGTTTCACGTAGCTTTATAGGGTCAGGTTCGACATGCTCTCATAATCAGACAGTTCTTTGAAATAGCTGTTCTGTATAATGTAGTATAAGGTGTATATATAGTATGTACCTACACATACGCATATTAACACCTGTAATTCTTGCCTTCGCAGCCTTGGCCACACTCAAACCTCAAGCTGGGTTGGTTGCTCCCCAGGTTGCTCCTGCCTCCCAGCCCGCAGCCGTGGTCAGTGTTCACCTAGAGCTTCTCCAGCTCCTTTACATACACTGACTTCATTAATGATCTGTTTAAAACCTCAGGCATGTTCAGTGTGGTAGATTGAGTTGCTGACTTGTTGAAACGTGTGTGTTGCTCAGGGTGCGGGTGGTGAGCCCATGGAGGTCAGTGAACAGGTGGGAATGACTCCAGAGATCATCCAGAAGGTAAGTTCACCACTTTGCCATCTGTCTCTACTTTAATCCCTGTGCCAGTCATTAGGCTGGCCATTTAGATTGCATTGTCGACGTTGTCTTTCCTTTTCCCAGCTGCAAGACAAGGCCACTGTCCTGACCACCGAGAGAAAGAAGGTAACCATGACACTTCCTGAAGAATTCAATTTATATTGCACGTGAAATTGTTGATCAGTTTGCGAATGCTTTTAGACTTCGAGGTCTGACACCGTGCTTTGTACGTTTCAGAGGGGAAAGACCGTGCCAGAGGAGCTGGTCAGAGCCGAAGATCTCAGCAAGTACCGCCAAGTGGCTTCCCATGCTGTAAGTCCGGCTTTTGAATGTGGGTTACGAGGTTCTGTGGCAGAGCTGATCAACCGGGAGCGTGCAGTCTGGATATGGACTCAGCAAAATATTTTACAGAAAGTACTGTAGCAGAACCAATCTACACCTGGGGAAAAAAACTGTCTGTACTTCACCGTCTCCGCAGCCAGCCACGCGCGTTTATATAAATTAAGGCAGCTCCGTGAGAAAGGAAAGGGGTTTCTCAGATATTTATAGCTGTTGTATTTCGTTTACCGATCAGTGACGCAGCTTGTTAGAAAGGTCACGGTGGACGTCTCGTCTCTGCATGGCTCCAGTCTAAAGTGGTAATGTCAAGCGCCAGTACAAAACAACTTCACGTTGCGATCTCATATTTACAGCTTTAATCCGATGGTTAAGCATTATGAAGTGACTGCTTTCACATAATATTCAGTCATATTACTTACTCATTCAGACTCTGATAAGCAAGGAATTGTATGCAATGAAGTTACAGAGTTTGAGTTGAAGATCATTTGTTTTATGGTAATTGTGCTGCTTCCAGGTCAAATTTAATGAGCTTTTTCCCTCCGTTCCTTGTTCAGGGTCTGCACAGTGCCAGCATCCCTGGCATTCTTGCTCTGGATTTGTGTCCCACAGACACCAACAAAGTCCTCACAGGTGCAAAGACATATGAAACATCACCTAGCTGAGTCCACAGGAATTGTTAGAATTGTGAGGTCTAAACTGCAGGATAATTCTCTCTCTCTCTCTCGCTCTCTTTCTCTCTGTCTCGCTCACTCTCTCTCACCCTCCAGGTGGCGCGGATAAGAATGTGGTGGTGTTTGACCGCCGAGACGAGCAGATCGTGGCCACTCTCAAGGGCCACACCAAGAAGGTCACCTCCGTCATCTACCACCCGTCTCAGGTACACAGTCTTCCTCAAACCTCAGAACACACGCATGCAAGTCCCTGTACTTTTTATTAAGTTCGTCTGGTTTCCCCTTTCCACAGTCACTGGTGTTTTCGGCGTCCCCGGACAGCACCATCCGCGTGTGGTCACTCGCAGCAGGAAACTGCGTGCAGGTGGTTCGAGCTCATGAGTCAGGAGTTACTGGCCTCTCCCTGCATGCTACTGGAGATTACCTGCTCAGCTCCTCTGAGGATCAGGTAACGTACACGCACCGTAATGTGAAAATTACTACTGAGATGCTTTTAAAGAAAGTTAAAGCTCCAGGGTGCTGCCATGTTGGTTGTTTTGGCCACAAGCCTTGGCAAAAATGTCTTAGGTAATGTAATATAAGGTGAGGTAGTTAGATAAAGTGTATTAAGACAGACTAACAGCAGTGTATGATCATGTTTGTGGCCTTGAATAAATCATGGTCCAAAATTTCAGCTATCAGATGGGATGTTTTATCCTCCCATCGCTCGTTCGAGTCTGGCAATCATATTCGTTTCCTCTTGATCTATTTAACGGGCGAGGTAGGGGCAGGAGAGAGGTTTATGACTGCTCTGTTTTGTCAGTGTTTCCACATCCCGGCTTGTTCCTGATTACGAAACTGGCTATTTATTTATGACTGGCTGTCATAAGACGTGCATGATTAATCAGCCTAGCAGAAATATTGATGCTTTTAGAGCAGCAGGATTCAGAACGAGTAGCTTGTGTTATAGATACAGCTCTGTTGTGTCGTATTACTGTAAGGTTTAGACACACCAAACAAAAACTGTTTTGTGAACATCCGTAAGGAGTCTTTCTCTGGTTGTTGAACTTCTGCCAGGCAACCACGGGGAAAAAAACATCTGACTTCCCCTGGAAGTAACCTTAACCGATTCTTCACAGGTTTATCACTCATGTTGGGAAGGGTTCGGGTTAGAAGAAGGTCTTGTTTGCCAGGCATTAAATAGCATTTGTAAATCAGTAACTTCATCTCAGCTAAAACTCTTAAAACAGGAGGCAGTTTATTCCCTCAGTAAGCTGGTCTGATTCTTTCTTTTCCATTTTGTCAGTAAAGATGTAACATTGATGGTATTTTAAAAAGAAAAACATATCAGAGGGTGTAGCTTGGGATGCTTACCTCACTGCTAATGTAATTGTTCATTGCAGTTTATAAAATTGTTCTTCAAATGTCACCAATTGTAAAATTCTGGTCTTTTTTTTTTTGTCATCCAGTACTGGGCCTTCTCTGATATCCAAACTGGCCGTGTTCTCACTAAAGTCACTGATGAGACAGCAGGATGTGGTGTGTAATTCCATCTCTCTGTTATGATCTCTTAACTTCTCTCTGTCAAAAGCCGTTGTGTGCTTCTCGCCTGTTTGTGTAACCACCTTCTCCTCCGTCTGGCTCCAGCTCTGACCTGTGCTCAGTTCCACCCTGACGGCCTGATTTTCGGCACTGGTACGGCAGACTCGCAGATTAAGATTTGGGATCTGAAGGAGCGCACCAATGTGGCCAACTTCCCCGGTCACTCTGGGCCCGTCACCGCCATCGCCTTCTCCGAGAACGGATACTACCTTGCTACTGGTAAGTGATGCATAAGACTTTTTTAAATCTTTTTTAATTTTTTTTTTTATTTGAGTTTTGAGTAGTTGTTGTGCTGTTGTAGGTGCTCAGGATAGCTCTCTGAAGCTGTGGGATCTGAGGAAGCTGAAGAACTTTAAGACCATTACTTTGGATAATAACTATGAGGTTTGTCATTGTTTTGTAGTTATTATTGGGAATCGGTTTGCTAATACGTTGCTGTGTGTACTGCAGTTGTATTTACCAAATCACAAAGAAATTGAAATCATCAGCATCCCGTTACACGGAAGGCCACTGAGTAAACAAGCGTGTCCGTATCAACCTTTTCTCCTCCTCCTCCTGTTGATCTGCAGGTGAAATCTCTGGTGTTTGATCAGAGTGGAACATATCTGGCTGTTGGAGGGTCTGACATTCGAGTCTACATTTGCAAACAGTGGTCTGAGGTGCTCAACTTCACCGGTGAGTGCAGCTTTACCGTTACTGCGAGGCCACGATCAGATCTCTTTTTTTCGACGAGTTCCTCCTTCACCTAAGCCATGGTGTGCAGGTTTTAAAACTTATAATTGCGATTGAGATGATTTAACACCTGCTGGATTTTGTTCCCTTTTTCTATCTTCTCTCTTTCTGTTCTCTTTTCTGCATTTCCTCGTCACTTTCTGTAGATCACTCCGGGTTGGTGACAGGTGTGGCGTTTGGTGAGCACGCTCGCTTCTTGTCCTCTACTGGCATGGACAGAAGCCTCAAGTTCTACAGCCTGTAGGAAGCAGGAGGAACTGATAAAATGAGAAGTTAAGTAAGAGAAATAGGAGTTACGTTCTAGTCCATGATCCATTCTTGTGTGTAAGGAAGAAGCCAAGAGCAGTAGAACCCATCCACGTAATGCGAACAGGACCGTGATGATGATCTTACAGATGAGGATGGATATCAAATGATTTACATAAACAATACCCTGTAGTGACAAGTGAACTCGATGAACACATTCTGTACCGTTTGGTAATCAATCATATGACCGTTTCCTCATGAGAACTTCTGCTTAAAGATTTTTAGTAGCTATGAATGATTTTGCTCTTTTGTCAGCCTTCTATTTTTCTGCTCTGTACTTATAGGGCTCTTTTTTCCCATTCTGGCTTAGTGGTGTTGCTGTTAGTTTCTTGTGCCTAATTTTTTTTTTGTTTGTTTGTTTTTTGTTTTTTTGTACCCAGCCATGAGTTTGAAAACATAAATAATGCAAATTAGATTTCAATAAAGTCTTGATGTTTTTAATGTCTGGTGTTATTGGGAATTATCATATAAACTAATATTATAACAAAGATTAATCTGATTTCACAGTCATACCAGGCCTCTGGTTCTGCTTCTTGAGTAAAACATTAATATTTAATATGTAAACTATTCAAATCTGCAAATGGCTGCAGGTTGATCAGTGAGGCATACCTATACGGGGAATTTGACGAAATATTAAATATATAAAGGAAGTATTAAAAGCATCAGTATTATCTTGTGATAAATGATAATTTTTTTTCTCATTAAAACATTGACCATGTAAAATGTAGTTTTATTGATCCCTTTTTACTGAATTTTTTTTTGATTGATTTAATGCTGACCTTGTTTTGGTTTCTGTACAAACATGCAAATTTGAAAAACATTTACACAAGGTTATTAAAACGGCATACATCAACAAAATGAGCACATGATGTACATGTATGCCAGAGTGTAAACAATATAAGCAAATCAGTGCCGGGGGAGGGTACAATTATAGACTAATCTGCAGAAAGTAAGAAAGAAAGAAACCCCAAAGCACCAAGAACATAAAAGGCACGACTTGGACAGTTCTTCGTAGCACGAGGTAGTCATCTCATTTACGGGCTATTGAACGTGCTTTACTGTCACGTGACAAACGGACATCATGTGACTCTGAAGAAACAGGAAGTTGGTGAATCGGCTTTTGTCGCAGCTATACTTACTACCTGTTTTCCTACTGGTCTCGTCTCTTGGCGTTGGATTGGCTAGCTGTTTGCGTCATTGTCAGTTCGCCAATCAGTTGAGTGTTTCTAGGAGCTTTCAGCCAATCCTAATGAAGGAGGCGTGGTTTGCTGGAATACGGGTGGGAACCCGAAGGCAGTAGGACAGCTGTTGTAGGTGTTTCATTAGGGCTGTGAACAGAGAAACCCGTCCTGTGGAATTTGGCTGAAGACAGTTTGAGAACTATTTGCTGCAAATAATTTATTCACCATCCACGGGTAAGTTGTACATCAGGCAAGTTTCACATTAGTTTTTTTCTCTCTTTTCTGACGGTAAAGTAGTAAAGTAGCGAACAGATGGTGAATCTGTGTAGTGGATGCGGATACTGCAGGAGTGCAGAGCACAAACACTACACTACATACTCCGTGTGTGTGTCACTATCATTTTAACTGATATATTTTATTTTTTTTGCACATCTACCTGTTTATTTTGGAGTTTTTAACCTCTGTAATATATTTGAGTCAAAGTTAGGGCTGGGCAAAGTTGATTAATTGTAGGAAGTGCGTTATAATCTTACCATCGACGATATGATATTAAAATCATGATACACTCTGCTGTTGGTATCTCCAGCTTATTATTACAGTGGTACTCCTACAACAAGTAGATGTAGTGTTTAGTAACAAATATATTCATTCTATGTTTGTACAATTGTTTCATTTTCACATTCACTTGTTCAATGTTCATTCTCCTGATATTTGTACCACTTCTTTTGAATTCATATGTACATGTACCTTCAGTATTAGCTTTATATCATAATTTTACTTCACTGTTTACTTTTTCCTTCAGTATCCAAGTAGACATGCACGATGGTGAGTTGGTCTGGAGAAGGGTGTCTGCTAAATGATGTAAATGTAAAAGTATGTACTAAAATGATAAAGATGACAAAAATAGTCGCAGTATGCGGTGAGTGAAATTTCCTATATGAAACCACTGTTGTGAGAAAACACTCTACAGACAGACTACAGTCTACTGAGACATCTGCTACAAAGCCTGACCACAGAAATGAAACCACATTCTGGAAGTTGAAAATCCTGCATTTATTAAAGTTCTTTTATAAAGAACTTCAAGGCACGACTGTCACTTGGCTAAATCTAAAGCTAGTACTTGAATCCTGAAGACTCAGACGGTCAGAAATCACTTTCATCACTATAGAGCTATTTTGTACAGAAAGGAAATGTTTAAAAGCTATAAACAGCTGTTCTTGCAAAGTCGTCTGCTAAATGACCATATAAAATGTTTTAAAAATTTTGTTCTCTAGAGCTGTGTGAAACTGCTGGTGTGACATAAGACTGGGCTACAAAATCTGACTCGATAATGAAACCAGATTGCAGAAGTTGTGTTTTTATTAAATTGCTTTCATAAAGATAAGGGTTATCACTTGGCTTAATCTCAAAAGGGCTGTACTTATAAGATTATTATTATTATTATTATTCCATCCCATTCAGAAATCTCCTTCCATTTTTTCACTGTACAACAAGTTTGTACGGAATGGAAATGAGAAACTGTTAATATTAAACTACATGCTTTGTATGAGGAAATAATCTTATTTCCCTGTACATCCCATTGTTTCAAAACTGTACACTTGGCCAACCCATTGCACCACATTTCTGCCAGGCTGTTTGCTCATGATGGTGTCCTTTACAAATTACATACATAATTACATAAGCGAAATGTTATTTGTCATGTAATCACAAAGCACTGACACTGGAGACTCCTTACAAAATGCTAAATAAACCCTAATCAAAGACAACTGCAAAATCTTAACAATTAAGCACCTATTTAATAAGCTGTTCATGTGGAGCATCTGGTATACGAGCTCCTGTGTAAGTTGTCACTATAGAAAGGATAATGTATTAGAATGAGTGCATGCACTACTGTCAGCACTGCTGTGGTACAAAATTAATCGGTACCGGCTGACCAATCAGAATCGAGAATTAAACAGCGCCGCGGTTTAAAGGCTTCAGTTAAAGAACGTATGCCTACCAGAGCTGGCGTAGTTTTGTTATAATTAATGTGAAATGTTTTCTTGGTGTTCATGTGCTGTTCTACGTAGTCTATTAAAAGTAAACTTTGCACCAATCAACCTACTGTCATTTTTGTTTTTGAGATGACAATTGAGATTAAACTGAAGTCAAGACTACGGTCATGCTCAGACTGGAAATGTTGAGATGTGACATTTGGCTTTGGAACTAGATTTAGGTGCAGATTTGACTCAGACATGCATTAAGTGGAAGAGAGAAGGTGTGTGTGTGTGTGTGTGTGTGTGTGTGTGTGTGTGTGTGTGTGTGTGTGTGTGTGTGTTACACACTTCTAATGCAGGAATTTCCACATCATACTCCCAATTATAGACATAACAGAACATGACTGACATGTGATAACTGAGTGTTTCACTTCCCTGTCTCTCTCTTTCTCTGCCTCTCTGTCCCTCTCTCTCTTTTTATTCTGCCTCCCTCTCTCTCTCTCTCTCTCTCTCTCTCTCTCTCTCTCTGTCTCTGTCTCAATGTCTCTCTCTTTCTCAATCTCTATCTCCTTGTCTCTGTTTCTCTCTCTTGCTCTTTCTCTGTGTCTCAATGTCTCTCTCTTTGTCTATCTCTTGTGCTCTCTCTCTCTTTTTCTCGCTCTCTCTCTTGCTTTCTCGCTCTCTCGCTCTCTTGCTCTCTCTTGCTCTCTATCTCTCTCGCTCTCTCTCACTCTCTTGCTCTCTCGCTCTCACTCTCTCTCTCTCTATCTCTCTCAGGCCATGGGCTCCATGTTCCGCAGTGAGCAGGTATGCCTGGTGCAACTCTTCCTGCAATCCGGCGCAGCCTACAACTGTGTCAGCGAGCTGGGAGAGCTGGGTATTGTCGAGTTTAGAGATGTAAGAGGCAGCCAGGAATTTTAACATGTGCCTTCTCTCTCTGTCCGTCTCACACACATCCATTGATTCCGTGCTTTGTAAAGTCTCTCGTACTGTTTTGCATAAAATGGTTTGACTGATTAGATAACTGACACTCAAAACAGCTTCAGGGAGCATTCTTGAGTGTTTATGCTGCTTTAAAGAGCCAATAATGTTCTCTCATGGTTAGTGTTGTATTATTATCAATAGTGTTTGTGGTAGAACAGTGTTGATGTTCTTAATTTTCCCCTCAGTGATTTGTCTTTGCTAGTTTAATTATTGCAAAGGCACATTGGGGTGTAGGTAAGATCTGGTAACCAACATACAGTATATACTGTATTAATTAAGGATGGGATGAGTGATGCTGAAGTATCGAAACTTTAGATATTGATGGGGTTATGATACTGCATTTCAATGTTTTATCAAACAGAATATGAACAATAACGTTGTAGGATGTAATATTAATGTACAGAAAAGGAACGATGGTGTTCCATTTTACTCACATACACATAAATTACTAATAGAGATGCAGACACATTCTGATTGGCTGGGAAATTTCATGAACTAACTTCAGTCTCCAATTACTCTGCTTCTCTGATTTCTTCTATTTTTGCCACAATTGTTCAGATCTTCAAGCAACATTTAATATAAGACAAAGGCAATGTAAATAACACAAAATACAGTTTTAAACACTTTTTTCCCCATCAACAAAAGAAAAGTTATTCAACACCTACTAAATAGAGACTTTCCACCATGTTGAAGACTAAAGCTCTCACCAAGCAGCAAGCTTGTGTGGCAAGCAAAAGAAATTCAGGATGAGAAAGAAAGCTATTGAAAAATATCAGTCTGGAAAGAGTTAGAGCTATTTTAAATCTCTGGGATCTCTCCAGCAAACCACAGTGAGATTAATTTATATCCAAATGGAGAAAACTTGGATCAGTGATGACTTCCCAGAAGTGGTCGGCCTACCAGGAATTCTCCAAGAGCACATCGACAACTCATCCGGGAAGTGAGAAAAGAACTCGGACAAATCTCTAAGGAGCCGCAAGCATCACTAGTCTCAGATAAGATCAGTGTTCATACAGTAAGTCCATCATTACAAGAGGACTGGGCAAAAAAGGGAATTCATGGGGCAAAAACCACTGCTAACCAAGAGTTCTTTCATAACGCTAACACAGCATTCCACAATTAGTACATCATGCCCACAGTCAAACCTGGTGGGGGTAGTGTGATGGTGTGGGGAGTGTGATGGTGTTACTGCTTCAGGGCCTGGACGCAGGAACAAGTCCATCTCTGAATGGCTCAAAAGAAGCAAAACTGAGCTTTAACTGGCCTTGACTTAAACTCCATTAAGATGTTGCAGCAGGACCATAAATGGGAATTTCATGCCCGAAAGCCCTCCAAGTGTCACTGAATTAGTACAATGTGGCAAAGAAGAGTGGATCAGAAGTCCTCCAGAGGGATGTCGAAGACTGATCTGCCTTTTTCAGAAGCATTTGGTTGGAGTTGTTGCTGCTAAAGGTGGTAAAGTTGATACAGTGATAAAATAAGTGATAGACTTTAACCTTTAAGACTGGAAATCTTGTTCTAATACTTTTGCTCATCTAAAGATTGGCCACCCAAAGTGCCATGTTTTAAGGAAATGAGAGCTGAAATTCTGATCTGTTACTTCATATTCAACTTTTGATCTCCTATCCAAACGTCTTCAATGTGTAGCAAAAACAAAGCAATTGGTCTCGCCGTTCGAAATGCTTTTGGAGCATAACTTATTATTTTTTTGTCTTCAGTCAATCAAACAGTCATTTAAAATTTGTTCTTTCTTTCCTCATATTCTCCTTGTCCTGTTACATTTTGTATGAGGATCTGAAACCATTTAGTGTGACGCGTATGCAAAAGCAGAGAAAACACCTTTTCACAAGACTGCGGTTCTTGAATCTTCCCATAGCACATGCTTATTAATTTAATGGGTTTTTTTTACTGTCTCCAAGATTTTTTAACAAAGATATCAAACCATATAAATAGAGGATTTAAAAAGCTTTGCTCACTAGAACACTGAATTCACTCTTCTTGTTTTGTTTTGTTTTAGCTGAATCCAAATGTGAACGCATTTCAGAGGAAGTTTGTCAATGAGGTGAGAAGATGCGAGGAGCTCGAGAAGACTTTCGGTGAGCATCACTTTTTTTTCTTTCTTTTTTTTTTTTTTCTTTTTTTACACATTATATTGTCAGGTTCTATAAAAATGGTCAGATTCTATACATGTTGGTCTGTATTTCTACATACAGTACACCACAAATTCAATTCAAACCCATTTGTGCTGACGTTCTTCGTGTTTTATGCAATATGCACACAGCATTTCTGGAGCAGGAGATCACACGTTCCCTCTCTCCATCACTGCGCTCATCACTGCAGGACCCCCTCCTAAGCCCTCCGGCCCCGCAGCCCAAAGAACTGCTCACTATCGAGGAGGAGAGTGAGCGCTTAGCCCGGGAGCTCAGAGAGGTACGCGCGTGTGTGTGTGTGTGTGTGT
>JAQQZU010000002.1:7489655-7510386 GCA_030068025.1 Parauchenoglanis punctatus | reverse complement strand
TCACAGTGCGGACATGGCAATTTATTGCCCTAGCCACATCAGCAGTCCTCATGCCTCCCTGCAGCATGCCTAATGCATGTTCACGCAGATGAGCAGGGACCCTGGGCATCTTTCTTTGGGTGTTTTTCACAGTCGGTAGACAAGTCTCTTTAGGTAAGAAGCAATTTCATCATGCCAAAAAAAAGAAAAGAAATTAGTCTGGACATCAGAAAGAGGATAGTAGATGCTCATCATGAGGGTGAAGGCTACACTGCCATTTCCAAACGTTTCACAGTGTCTAGAACAGCTGTACGATGCATCATTGCAAAGCATCAGGAGACAAAATCTGTTGCAAACAAACCTTGGCATGGCCGAAAGTGCAAGATTTCAAAAAAACTGAAGAGAGAAAAAGAGAGAAAAATAATCAGAGATGTCAACAAGGATCCCTGGGTCTCTGCCAAGGTGATTGTTGCTGAGCTGGCCTCTTCTGGAGTTGATGTGTCAAGGAAGACACTTGTGAGAGCTCTTCATCGTGGTGGACTTCGAGGTCACCATCCAAGAAAAACTCCATTGCTGAAACAACGGCACACCAACGCCTGACTGAAGTTTGCCCATGAACATTTGAAACATGGTAATAAGTTTTGGAAGTCTGTTCTTTGGTCTGATGAGAACTTTTGCTTTTGTTTGGAGAAGGAAGGGAGAGGCCTTCAACCCTAAAAACACAGTTCCCACTGTTAAACATGGTGGTGGGAGCATCATGTTGTGGGGCTGTTGTGCTGCCTCAGGCACTGGGAACCTCGTTCGTGTTCATGGGGTCATGAAAAAAGAGCAGTATGTTGACATTTTGAAGAATAATTTAAAGAAATCTGCTGCAAGTCTCGCTTCAGGTCGCCGCTGGGTTTTTCAGCGAGATAATGACCCGAAGCATACTTCCAAATCAGGGTCCTGGAGTGGCCCTCACAGAGTCCAGATCTCAATCCCATTGAGAATCTGTGGAGGGTGCTCAAGGTTAATGTCCATGCTTGAAAACCATGCAATCTGGATGCGCTGGAAAGTTTTTGCCATGGAAGGGTGGGCTCATATACCTCGAGAGACCTGTGCCAACCTAGTTAAGAACTACAGGGAGAGGTTGTTCAGTAAAACAGAGTCCACACAATTGAACATTAAATGTCAGGGGGGCTAATAATTTTGGCCTTTTTCAGTTTTCTTGTTTAATTTCAGCACAGTGATAGAATATCTTAATCACACTTTGTGGAGATTTTGACTTTGTTCTTTTGGAAGCAATACAAGTATTAACAGTTTTTGTCATTTGTAATATGGTCATTTCCATGAAATATTAAGGATTTTGTGTGATTTCTTTAGGGAGGCTAATAATTCTGACCTTAACTGTATTTATTTATTTCAGTGCCTGGACCCACATGCAGTAACTTTATTCTGTAGGCTAGCAAGAAAATAGGAATGCTATATTTTTGGTACATGAATACATTACAAAACAAACTACACCTCGCATATATAAAAAAAAAATTCATGAAAATGCAGTAACGTGAGTTTTAACATAAATGCTTAACCTAAATCTTTTTTTTAAGCCAAACTGGTAGAAATCGATGTGTGGTAAAGAAAAAAAAATACTGCAGCATGGCGGCTCTTTAAACGTCAGGGCATTGGGTAGTATTACGCGATTACGTAATGACGCAATGACGCATTCCGTCCCGCGCGATTTCCAAATGTCGGAAGAGTTGACGTTACTAAACACTGCCAGATATACAACCGAGGTTCTGCTTTTCGTTTGATTAGCAGCAGCTATTACGAGGATGGTACAAGAATTTCATGTATTGAGGTGTTTTTCTTGTCGGACATTTCAAGTACAACAGGTAAACGCGCTAATTCTTTCTTAAACGCTTAGCTTTATTTTATAAACGAATATAAGCAGAGGTTAGCTAGCTTGGCATGGTAACTGGCTGGTTCTGGTTCAGCACGGAACTCAATTTTTCAAACATGGTGAGGAAGCCAGCTTTCAAATGGCTACTACGTTTAAATAAAAGGTAAACAGCCACAGTTTTTAAGCCCCTTATTATTTAGGGGAAATGTGCAAATGTGCAGGTGTCGTCTGGTTAAGGTAAGTCTCAATTGTTATTTCAATAAATTACAGAGGTTGTAATAATGACCTGCGCGAATATTACATGCAGCACGGTAGAGCGTTAACCTGCACTACAGCGCCCCCTGTAGCCCGTGATGCGTCTTTTCGGGAGAAAGGGCTTTTGTTTTATGTTTTTAATTATTGAAGTGCTTGTAAATATAAACATTAAGGCTCTAACGTCCCTTCAGATCATAAGGAACAGGTGCTTATAAAAGAAAAGAAAAAAAAGCACTTAAACTTTAACATAATTGAAGAGTATAATTTACAAGAGAAGCTCTAGCATGCTGATTTTTTTTTTCTTGTTACTGTTTTTTGGTTTGTTTGTTTTTTTTTGTTTTTGGGATTTCATGACCTGAAGGGCTTTACAGTGGGAAAGGAACTAATTATGAAAACCACAACACTGACCAAATGGCATTTTTCCATCCTGTCCTTATTAAACAGCTATGTCATCTTCACTATAATATCTATTGTTCTATATTGGGGTGAGTTTCCAATAAGACCTGCAGGTGCAAAAGAGATCATTTTAATTGGTATATTTTGAATACAAAACTCACATCTAAGAAAAATTCTATACCACCAAATGTCCTCTTTCTATACTACCAATGACATCTTTTATGATTTCTGCTTTTTATTTATTTATTTTTTTAATATAATGGATTTTGTTTTTCCACACATAAATTTCATGTGGGTGATTTTTTTTTTTTTTTTTTTTTTTTTTTTTTAATTTTTATTTATTTATTTATTTTTTAAATGGCTCTATTGGGAATTGTGGGGAAAGTAGCTAAGGCATGCTTAAGACACCACAGACAATTTTGCATACTAATTTATTCATGATCATTGGCATATAAAATTAGAGTTAAAGTAAATTTAAAGTTAGAGTATTTGATGCAGATTTTTCAATTCGAATAGAGTTTAGTGGGAACACGGTGCTGATCGGTGATTGGCTGAGGGGAAACGGCGCTGATCAGTGATTGGTCACAAGCGCAACACAGTCAGATTGTAGACACTGATGGTGAGTGGAGTGAACCTGCTCTCTCTCCTTGTACAACAGCTGCTGTGCTGTGAGCTGGAGAGCCATATGGAGTTCAAGACCGTCACTTTTTAAAAAAAATTATTGGTCCACTAAATTTTATTTGATGAGAGCACCATTTGCATTTAAAGCTTCTTTAAGATATGCTGTTTTAAAAGGAAACTTTTAAAAGTTTTTCTGCTACAGTTTTTCAGGTGAATTTGGTAGTCTCATTTACCTCTGTTTCAGCAGGTAACACCTGGCAGCCTTCATTATGTTTTTATCTGGTGTATTACATATGTTACTTTTTGCCATAATAATGAATTGTTTGGAGAATTAACATTTGAAAATGTGGTCTTTTCTGCTGAATCGGTGATTCAGAAGACATGAGCATGCAGGTATATAAGACCTTTGCGCAGTCCGTCTAGCCTGGTGATAAACCTGAGCCACAATAACAGCTCTTTCACAGCAGAAGACTGTGTGTGATGCTACAACAATGAAATCATGGTGTTATTAAATGTAGTGCCATCTTCTTTAGCCTGTAATATTGCAGATTACCTTCAGTAGGTAGCGGTTAGAAGCTACTTATCTCCAAGACTGTAATTCCTGATGTCTAGCTGAACCGTAATCTTATTGTACTTCAGGTCAAAAAGAGCAAAAAATGGAGCTGCAGGTTGTGTGGGGAAAAGCAGTCGCTTATAAAGGTAAGTTTCTTTCATGAAATTGGTCAAGGCTTTGTGGTGTTCCTCTGGCTCTGTATTTGTTTTGTTACAGGAATATGGCAGAGGAACAGGTGCAGACTGCAGACGCCACGTGCAGAAGCTGAATTCGTTGCGTGGAGAGCTGCTCGAGGTAGAAAATGAAAGGGCCTGGACTCAGTGGTAAGTGTTATGGTGTCAACGCTGCTTTACAGTGGTTGCCACTTCTGTCTCGTGAAATGTCCGCAGAGTGTAAAATGACTTGCGTAAATCTTTTATGGCCGTCTCCTGTTTCAAAGGGAGAAGGAGGAGGAGTGTGAAGTTGAAGTCGGCCCTGCAGACAAGCAAAAGGTAAGGAGTGTTCAGTGGCTGGATGTTTTCACTGACCCATAATTCACATCAAACCATAAACTAGTACCAGATTAGCAATAAAATAGCTTTCATTTTCATTTCATCTACGCTAATACAGTCACTCCAACTCAATGTGTCATTATTAATTCATGTCTTTGAGCAGATGCATGCCATTTTCCATTTGGTGACAAATGAAGTTCGAGTGGATTTAACAGTTCCATTACCCAGACAGAAATTACACACACTCTGAATCATGTGATGTAAACTGCTGAGGAGATTAGGTAAAAGGGTAATCGCTTATACTTGCTTTTTTTGTCCATGCGAGTAACACAAAGGCTTCTCACTGACAATTTCAATTAATGATGGACACTTGGGTATCTATTTCTCCTCTTTTGGCTTTGATTTTGCATTACCACATTGGTCTTTGCCTGAACATGACAAAAGGATTTGGTTAAGAGAAAATTGAGAAAAAAGGATGACCTGATGGGTTTGGTGTAGTTGGATATCCCTTTAACTGTTAAAAAAAATATATTGTTGACCCCCTTGGTGCATATTTATTTTCTATACATTAAACTATTAACTAAACATTTTGACAAATGAGGCACATGTTTTAAATGTGTACAGTAGTATTTTGGCTATTAATTGGTACCAGAGGGTTTTTTTTGTTTGGGTTTATTTTTTTATTTTTTTTTCCATTTCTGAATTTTTCCTGCACACCCTTAAGTGGCAGGGCCAGTGACATCATTTGTTACAATGCCAAAGAATCCAGTTTTGCCTACAGCCACAGCAGGCGTCCCCATCATATGGTATGGCTACAGGGTTATTTTCCAAGCAGGCAAGAATAAAAAATAATAAAAAAAAAACCCATAAGCTATTTGAAGATGGAGACCAGTTAAAGGTCCACTATATTGGATTCAAAATCCCGAAATCCCCTCTCCCTTACCCCTCCCCTTTTAAACATGTATTAGTATGTACAGTGGCCGTCAGGTGCCTGTAGTGTACTTCCGAGTACTTGCGTTCACCCTTTCACTCTCCCATTCTCTGCTGTGAATAATAAGTATGGTCCTCCATTTTTCAAATTTTTGGGTTCTCAAACTTGTTAACCAGCACCAGCAAACACTGACCTTTTATTTCTTCTTCCTTTCTTCTTCTGTGTCATTATTCTGCTGCTTCTTTCCAGATTCACGCTGCCACTTGTAGAAACGAGAAACACAGCAGGCGCGCTTTAGAGGTTTGTCTGTTCTGGGCTACTGTAGCGTTGCAATATTAAAACGGGGCTCAGTAAAGCTGGACTCTGTAGATATAAAGTGCTCATTTTAAGCTCATGAAAACACAATGATCTGTAATTACAGGATACACTAAAAAAAACCATACTTATGAATTCCATAAGCATATTATGGAATATATACTCGGTTTCTGCTAATAGATACTCTCAAAATCCTACATTGTGGACCTTTAATTAAGCAAGTAGAATCATATCTGATGGGGAACTGTACCTTTTAAAGCTCTATATGACTAAAATGACCTGAACAGTGTTGGATCTTGACCTAGCTACTTAATCTAGACAAACTGACAACTTTGTTTGGTCACTTTTATCCTATTGTCTGCAAAGCAAGAGGTTTTTTTTTCCTTCTTTTAAAAAAAAAATCATTTTCAGTAGTTTATTAGTCTCCGTGTGTGTAAAAGTTTCCAGAATCAGACACTGGTGCAGAATATCCAGGGCACAGAAAACACACATGCTGATATTTCTGCTTTTTGTTTTGATACATCGGTATTGAGTTTCATTATTAGAACTACTCATCTTTACCATCTCCATGCAGGGGCAAGGGCAGGTTGTAAGCCGCTGGAGTAAATATGTGGACCAGAAAGAGAATGGGCCGGGACATGATGATGAGCAGAGGGAGGAAGAGAGCGTTTACACAGACAAACAGCAATACCTTCAGCATAATAACGTCAGGTTAGAACATTTTCTCTTTTCTTTGGTGGTTTTTTTTTCCACTTTAAAGCTCAATTAATTTATCAGAAATCGGAACAGTCCATGTTTTTGATTCATTACAAAAAAAAGTGAGCGTACGCTTTGGTGATAGCATTACCAATAGACTGGGCCATATGGCTGTCTAATTTGGCTAGGAGTTAAACATCTGTCTCATCTGGATGATGAGATTGTTGATCTGATGTCAGACTCTGCTGTTATTATCTTCCTAGCAGAAAAAGGAAGAAAAGCTGTTCTTCAGGGGCGGCTTGTGGAAGCTTCACTGTCGGTGGAGATGAGGACACGGGCACTGCTCGTTGGGGGGCTACGGGACTGCCATCTCAGGTACATTTTTAGACTGTGTTTTACCTCATCTCATCAAACCTGGGTTAGGCAATATGGAATATTGATTAGAAAATAAGGTTTTCTGTAATTTCCACATTGTCAAGCTGGGATCAAGAATCCTTTCAGCATCAAGAATCAAATAAGAAGTCAATATTTAGAATACAGTAAATGTTTGCAACGCATCTTACAGATTTATTCTTTATTGAGGATGTACTCTAGGTGATTGAAAGCTGATGTTTTTTTTTCTTGTGGTGTTCGGAGGGAAGGAATTGTGTGGAATTAGCTATCCACTTCACAAAATTAAAATGAGAACTGACCTTGTGCATTCTGTCTCTAACAATTATGATGATTCATCGTACCACCTACAAGGCATTGTGGATTAATACTTTGAAGGAAATATTATATGTAATAACTTCACTAACTTCATGTATAATCTTGTAAGTGTTCATAAAAAAAGTCCATCTTTACACAAATGTGTGCTCGTGTCACATCCATTTTCATATTGCTCGTGTTCCTTCAGCCTCGCCGGCATGATGCCACTTTCAAGTCATCGCCTCAAGTACAACGCTCTTCAACAGGATTTCCATGCAGTAGTACAAGCCAGAGAACTGATGCTCTATGTGGTTCTCCAGCTGCATCACTGGGCTCGAAACACATTAGTGCGTATAATGGTATATGTTCCCGGACCACTGGAGCAAATAAGCAGTCATCTGCTGAGTTAAGCACCAAGCCTGAGCCCTCCGTTCCCTTAAGCAGTGTCTTTGCACCATCATTCTCTCATCAGCATCCCAGTGACTATAAACTGGAAGCCAAGGACTCCAAGTGGGCTCGATTTCTTCCATCTGTCTGCATTGAAGATAAGGATGAGGGAGACGGTGATGAGCGTGCTCAGTGTGCAAACATAGACCACCCATCGTTGGCTCGGAGCCCAGTGATGCCCGTAGCCAAAGCTCCACTTAAAAACACAAGCTGTATGAGCAGTGGAGAAAGTGAAGGCGCTCTATTGGATAAAGGATTTGGTGTAAGAAAAGTGACTGTTTTTGAGAAATTGAGTCACTGTATGAATGGAAATGTGTGCAAACAGCCTAAGAGTCCTACCATCACATCAAGGCCTGTTGGCTCTCAAAAGCCTGTGTGTGTTCAGCCACTACCTACTAAAAGATCACGGCCTGCTATTTCTTTTAGCACATTATTCCAAACAGATGAGGACTTTGATGACGCTTATTGATCCGTTAATATTGCTATTGTGACCAACCTTGTAATATTTTAAAAAGCACCATGATATAAATGACCATTTCTGAATAACCCAGACACATTTTGAGCACTTTGCAAACAATTTATTTGACAGACAAGGCAGGAAAGTGTAAAAGTATAGAATATAACAATTCTTTTTCCATTCTGACTAACAAATATACTTCATTGATTTTCTTTACAGAATAAAACGGTGACTTCCATTTCATAAGTAGGAACATATTCATAGATATTCTTTAACGTTTACCAGTTTGGAAAGTAAATGTAATTTTTCTTGTGCTATGTGTGAAACGATAGAGCCAATATATGACCGTGTGACTGTATTTCAATTGTTGCCTTATGTTAATTCCCATGTTAAATTCCATGTAGCGTTTCAATAAAGTTGAATAAAATAGAAAACTGTATTTAAAATGCCTGAGTAATTTATATTGTCAGCGTAAAGAAAGAAATCTGTTATATATTTAGAAAAGGCAGAGATGGTTAAATGGGTTAGCGTGGGGTTTTCTAAATGATTAAGTGAATGTAACCCCCATTTTCTGAGCCCTTGCTTGTGCTTCACTTCTGTTGGCCTGGGGGTTTGGCATACTGGATGGTGTCCAGAGCAGACCCAATGTCGTAGTTCTTGGTATGGAGCAGTCTGGTCAGCCAACCACCTTCATCTGTGAAGCCCATGGACAGCATCTGGGACAGAGACTCCACCAGCCGAGGGTCGGCATCTGTGAAAGGAAGGTTCAAGGACAGCTCAGGTTGTGAGTATTGTTATGGGTGTGTGGTGCTGAGGTGATGAAGAATAAATAAAAACAGGTAGGTCTACTGGAGCTGAAGCTTGGTATTGCACAGGAGGAGTTTGAGCAACTTTAAAGTAACTGTTTATCTAGCCAGTTTTAAGAAACACTATGTATAGATGTACCAAAATGGAAATTGGCATATCTCTACTTGGTGCATGTGGCTTAATGGAAGCAAAGCCGTTTGTGGTTTTCCACTGCTGGCTAGCTCTTTTTAATGTCTGCCAGAATTGTAAAGTACATCTTTGTATATTTACCTTGAGGCAGATGTGGGTAGAGGGCAGCCTCACGCAGACCACTGGGGCCTGGATTAAAGGTGGAGCTATGGCTGAGTGGAGCAGGGTTATCATTTGCTCCGTCCACCTCCATCCTCAGCGACTGGAGCTCGCCTGTGGATGGGTCCACTTCCTTTGAGCTCAGATGGGTCCACTCCTCATCGTTACTTTGATCTTTCTGATCCATCTTAAAGGGACCGTTTGAGGGTTTATCTTCATGATTGACCTGTCCAAACATTAATACAACAGGTTTTGTTTTTTTAAACAAAGAGTGTTCTGGATATAATTATATGTTATTTGACATATGACTTATTTGGTTACCTGTGCCCCTTCATTGGTACTTCCTACACTGCTGGGACTTCCATCTGCACCCTTGGAATGGCCTCCATCGCTCCGGCCACTAGGAGGCCCACTTGAGGCAGGTGGTGTCACTTTGGCTTTCTTGCCCTCATGCTCTACATCAATGTCCACATCAATGCCTGTGGAGTAGCAAATTTAAATAAGCAAATATACACTTTCACTATTTGTTAAAGCCATTACATAAGCATGTGAAGGAGGAGCTTTAGGAATTACAATCCATATAAGAATGTCTTGTGTTGACACTTGGTCATATAACATGGTGACTGGCAAGGCACCTACCAAGGGGGCTCAGCAAGGCAGCCACACCCTCTCCAATGTTCTTCAGGTACTCCATATTGGCCTGGGCAGATGAGGCTCCTGTTGAAGGGGGGAAAAGTGTTTCAGGTGCAACTGCGTGAAGGGACGTGAAAGAAAATGTTCAGCAGCTAGTTTATGTATTTGAGTACAGATTGATGTATGGTATTTATTACCGTTTTATTTATTTATTTATATGTAGAAATATCTGTTTTTCATTATTTTTGACTTCATCTTTGTTTCATAGCACTTCTGTGTCTAGGATTTTTGGACAGTACTCCATGTTTCCCAGTTAACATGTATCTGCTTGTGAAAAAAAAAAAAAAAAAGGTACCATTTTGAGCTTGGCCTTCCTGCGAGTTAGCCTGCTGGGAGCCGGGCTGGCTACCAGATGGCCCAGGCTGGGCCTGGTTTTGAGCCTGAGCCTGAGCCTGGGCCCCAGCCCACATGCAGTGCCTCATCTTGCGCCAGAATTTGCCCCGAGGAAACCACTGAGTAAAGAAAATTAATGTTTAAAAATAATTAACCTAAGCTTAAAACATTTAGACAGTTATAGTTTACTGAGACCATTAAAAACTAAAAAAAGGACAGTTTCCTGGCTGAAGCTCACCTCAAACATATTGGCCATGGGGTGAAAAATGGGCAGGAGCGCATGTTCCTTGTGGAGGCCCTTGGCCTGGCAGGTGGAGCACAGGTCATAATTGGGGCACATGGTGCACTTGAAGCGGGTGCCAACCACTTGTCCCTCACAACCATCACAAGTCACACCAGGGTGAACCATGGGTTGGTGGTGAGGGGGTGGACCCATAGGAGGGTGTCCCGGAGGACCCATGTGATGTGGTCCTGGAGAAGGGAAGTGGAACCCTTGGTCCATATGATGTGGGAAGTCACGCTTGTGGTCCTTTTTTTCTGAAAGAATAAGATCCAAAAGCACAATCTTAATACTTGATTAAAGACTCTGTTGACTTGCACGATACTTACTTATTAGGCTGACTGATGATTCAGCATTTTCCAAACAGGAAGTCTCAAGTTCGTATTTAAAGCCACAGTATATATGTGACGACCCATACAGCGTCCGGATATCGCATCATAAAAATACCTGAACCTGTGAGTATCTTACCCTTGATGAAAATGCGGAAGGTATCGTCCTTCACCATAGACAGTCCCATCATGAGCTCATCATCAGAAGAGAAGGCAATCATGTCTCCATCCTCATCTACAACAAGAGAGTAGGAGAACAATCAGTTCCTGTCTTTGTAATGGCCACGATTCGGTGTTTTGTACCAACACATTTATTTGGAATGATTGTTTTATGCATGTTAGAGTACTCTTCAGTTTGAGCTCTTCATATCAACTCAAACAAACAATCTCGTATTGGAGAATAAAGGTATACAGTATGACTCCATTCTTGGACATGGCTATGAATGTCATGTTAAACTTCAGTAGTAACCAGGAGATCAGAACGGATGCTTTTAAAACATGCCCTAGATTGTGCTCTGATGGATTACATTTATTATTTATATTTTTTATTTCGAAGGGTGGAGGCAAGCACGCGTATAATGCTGGAAACTATGCAGCATAACAAGTCTGAGCAGCTGAAAGTAATAGTTTACATGTTCGGGTTGCACCACAACTAGATTATAGAAAAAAAACCTGAACATTGAGAAAGTGTAATTATATAAATAAACTACTATAATATACTGTGACACAGACAAAGTTACTCTCTGCTGTTAATGGCCTAGTTTATACAGGAGTAATGAATACTCTCAGACTAACTCTTTGCTTGTCTCTAGGGTGTTACTTTGTACCTAGAAAGGTGTGCCTTTGAAGCCTTTCTATGTGAAAGATGCACATTATAGATACACAGGATGTACCCTTGATTAAAGGCAACAGAGCCAGGGAAAGGTACAGCTTAGTACCATTGTACAGAGTGGGAAACACACGTAGTTTAGTTTTGGTTTAACCCTTCAAGAACATGGCACATGGGCCTTATAATTACAAATTAACTACTGCGTAATAAACATGTCGATTAGCGAGTTCATGATTTACAGTCGAGCAAAAGTATTGGCACCCACCATTAATATTACAGCGTTGGTTCTTCGGGCTACTTCGTTATGACTAACCATATTGGAGCTCCACAGAATAAAACTTACCTCTGTAGTACATCTGGAAGGAGACGTTGCGGAGGTTTGCGAAAACATCCATCACCTTGCGATTCAAGTACTCGAAACTTGTCGAGACGTCGTGATCGATGGCGAAGCGGCGGATCTCCTTATGACAGTCCTCTTTCCCGAGGAGGTAAGCCTTCACGGTCACCGACATGTTGGCGTCTTTTTCTCCAAAAACCTTTCTCACTAACAGTGATTGATTGGAAGTTCGGGCTCTGGCGTGTGTTGCGCAGCAGAAATTGCGTCCTTCAAAAAGCACAGATCAGCTGACTGCCTACTTCCTGGACCACTGTGTACAAGTCCGTCGTTACCGCCTCTACAGCATTTATACAACAGAGCAGCCAATGGAGAATAAAGGGGCGTGGCCAAGTGCCTCTGACGTGATGACGGCGCTCACCGCAGGTCACTGCGCATGATCCTAAACGCTACAACAACAACAACATGAGGGTGGGGCCCCGTAAAGGGGGCATGAGAAGGCCGAGGAATGACACAGCATTTTCCAACGGGGAAATTCCCACGGCCATTATATCTCAGCACGTCTCTGTGAACACTGTAATCCCGTATTATTATTATTATTATTATTATTATGTAGAAAGTGGTAGAACCTTCTGGAACAAATGCTTAGTTGTCCTCGAGGATCTTTAGATTTACTTTAAAAATGGGAACCTTTGCTTTGTTCACTTTTAAGTCGTTCAGTGGTATTTTAATAAGCATGGTTCCTCACGGGGTATAAATTATAGGTGTTCTTAATCAGTACCTATTTTGGGAGCATGGTTGTATTCAGATATAATGTGATTGGCAAGTGTGTCTTGTACTTCAAGTTTCAGATTCCATATCAGCCCCCATGCTTTTTGAGATGTTTCACACAATTATACATAAATACATGTATGATTATATGAATATATGTATATATTTAAAAAAAATATATGTGCACGAACACACATGAAGGGCAGGACTAGAGGACAAAATAAACCAACTTTATTTTGCTTTATACTGGTCAGCGTTGTGGAGAATCTGGAGCCTAGCCTGGGAACCCTAGGAATGAGGCCACATTTTCACATTCACTCACACACGGGCAATTCAGCACAGACAGTCCGTCTACCGGCATGTTTTTAGGTGGTGGGAAAAAATGGAGAACCAGAAAGAAACCCATATGGACACAGGGAGAACTTGTGCTACTCCTGACACGGTAACCCAAGTTTAGGATTGAACCATGGACCCTGGAGCTGTGAGCCATCATTGCTACCCACTGTTCGTCCCAAAAAGAACTAAATTAGATCATTTATAAAGGCAACTACTCATGTTGCTTGAATGTCCGTGAGCAGACTGTCTGCTGTAAGAAGGTCTGGAAATTATGATTACAGGCTAAAGAGCAAAAAGAACATGAATCACAAACGCACATATGGGAATTGATAGCCATTTCACCGGTTCCTCGGTTAACACTTTTTAATCGTTTTAATTTAAGATTTATGATGTGAAAATCTTTTCCACCAGTCCTCAACTGACATCTAAAGTATGCTTTTCTTTTATGAGTTTTAATATTTCTTGTAATTGTGCTAGAATCAGGATGATTTAATCCATAGTGTCATGGTCCATTCTGATGCAATCACTACCTCTGAGTTGAAATACAGCTCTATTTGTTTTACATTAGTTAAACATATCCTAATACAACCCCCTGACCTACAACTTGCTCCCATTGTGGAGTTGTGTGAGGGTGCACTCTACTTGTACTTGCAGCTAAATGACATTTTTGAAGTGCTGTGTCATGCTGAGTGAAATATTTCCCCCCTCACAGGTTAGAGCCACAGCCACATTGCTGGATCACTTTCATCAAATTGTTCTATTGTTGCTTTATCCTTGTTCACCTGAATAAGCTGGTCACTCCAGGTTTAAAGAATATTTTTACTGAAATCACTGTGAACATTACAGTATTGGTGGATTTGTGGATAGTCACTCTGGAAACCCTTATTAACTTATAAACTTATCTCTGATACTAGAGCGAATGTAATTTGGAACACTTTCCCTAAAGTTGATCTGAATACATCTTCGTAAGATACGGTTATATTGGTAATCAAAGAACTAAAGACAACAGTAACACATTAGAAAAGCACCTTATTCATAATATGAAATCAAGTGTTTTAAAGCAAGTTTCACTCATCAATTTCACTCACCACAGTTTATAATATCGTCCAGTTCTCCTTGTACAGTTTGTCTATCAGATACTAGTCCTAAATACTAAAACATTATAGAAATATTATAGGAACACTCTGAACTGGTCATCATGTCAATAAAATGTTGCCTAGCTAAAACATTCATTTATTTGTATGTTCTAGATTAAATTTAATTTAATGCTCTTGCATTAAATTGATACATTATTGTTTCTATAGTAACAGCTCATTCATGTGACCTTTTAAGGTACTCAATTGAAGCTCATAAAAGTGAACTGAATAATGTTATTTAACAAAGACAAATGCATAATGATTGATATGATGAAGTTTGCAAGGGGAAAGTTAACATTTTGGAACAAAGTGAATGCTATTTTAAAAACAGTCTCATTTACTTCAAAACGTCATGTTAACACTTCAGGACATGATATTGGAAAATAATCATATTCAGGGTGGTAATGGCATCACACCCAAAGTCACTGATTATTTTCCTACAATCAGATCTAATATCCTTCTTGTCAGATATTTGGCAGCTTGTGAGGCTCAGTGCAGGTGTCCGGGTTTTCCCTTATAGCTTTCTGGGGGGGGAAAAAAGGCAAAACGGTGTCTTGGACAACTGTTAGTGACTGTGATAGAAATTTGGTCCAAATTCCCTAAATATCACAGTGGCAAGTTAAAACAGGTTAGTGAGAATAGGATGATTTATGGTTAAGATGGGGTCTGTGACATTAAAGGCCTTAAAACCTTAAACTCAGGCATGTCCATGTCGACCAGTCCAGCCGCAGGGCTAAATGCAGCCTCATTGTAACTGGCCCTCAGCTCTTTTGTGCAGTGTATGATGTGTAAAGTATGATGAGGCCCACCGGCCAAATTATTATTTTCACTTGATGGTGGCAGCAGACTGTTGAACACATTTTAGTTAATGCCTGAATCAGACTACATGATATTTTTGTCTTTCATGAAGGTCACCATGTCAGATTAGGCAATCATGCAGGTATTTTGATGAGTTCTACTCAGGCCTATTAAATTGGATAAATCATTGTTGATTATAAATGTTTAAAGGTCGTGTTGCCATAGAGACCTGTACAAACTCACCGACAAAGGTAAGAATGTGGTCATGACGTGACGTTGCCGTTCTGAACTATCACCTGACTCTGAATCATTCGTGTCACGTGGTTCCCCGTGGCGGTGACGTAGCCAAGTGGCGTCTCATCACGAGCCGCTTGATGACTAAAGTAGAAGAAAGCGCGCGACGTTTCTAGAACTGTAAGGAGTTAAACGCCATTTCCTGTATACTGTTTTGTCTTATCTAAGCATAAATCCACATAAACGAACAAATGACAATTCAAAGACGGGGTATTAAAACAAGCGCTACTTTACTGAAAGTATTAGGAAATAGGCTACTTGTTTCATTTATCAACACAAAATCACCTTGTTCATGTCATATTCGACATCTTTATCCCTAGTGACTTTATCCCTGATACTTCCGGATACTAAGACTTTTCACCAAGCCTGGACAGATAGTTTAAACACAAAATTAATCTGTTCATAGAAAACCTTAATTTCTGTTTCCTTTTAGCACATAAACTACTTGTCTGAAATGAGTTTTGCCTTGCGAATCCCCCGTACATCTTAATATAACAGGCTACTTTTCATCGCTAAGACATTAGCAATTAGCCACTGGAGGGCGCCATTTCTCAAGAAAATCCGGTAAACTCGAGCTGACGCTGACCTGGGTACATGCTCCTTAAAAGCACACTTCATGTATGTGTACAGTTTTGTTCCTCGAAGTAAAAGTATTCTTAATAAAAATGTAAACCTTCAAAGGTACAATAGTGGTGCATTTCACAACCTGCTGTACCCTGTATAATTGCATATGTGACAGAGGAACCATTTGAATGCTTTGGGTCCAAGTATGAGCATTAAACACGTATATTGTCAGTCCTCAAACTGGATTCAAAGCATGTATCCTTGAATAGGTCTAGTACCCCAGTGACAAGCGTCTATGCATTTTGGCTCCTTGTGAAAGTGCCATGATCACCTCATCCATGGGTAGTCCTGCTCTACACATTTTAGCTTGCCTTTGCCTCCAACACATCCACGTTGAGTCGAGAAGGCCTGTTAATCAGCTGATTAGCTGAATCGGCCATAATAGAGCAGAGAAAAAATTGTGCAAGGATTAGAAAACTACTGCATTATGGCACAACTTCTGCTGAGCCTGAGTTGATTCAACTCATCAGGTTATTACCAGTAGATGTCTGAGCAGTGAGCAATTCACTGAACAGGGATTAGAGTAGGGAACCTCTGTTTCATCACTCTCCTTTTTTGTCAACTACAAAAAGCAGACAATCTGACCTAACGATTGATTATTAACTAAATATGAAGGGGGGAAAAAATCACTATTTTCTCAAAACTTATACTATTCACCTCTTAATGTGTCATGTGTCTCTTTACGTAATCAACAAATACATTTAATCTAACCCACGAAGGTATTTGTAGTTAGCCGATGTGTTGAATCAGGTGGTAAATGAGGTATAATGCTTAACTCTGCAGTGTGCTCTGACAGCTAAGTGTAATTCAATGGTTCAGTTCCAGTTATTTTGACTGAAGTATTCTGCAGCCTTGAGCTATTATCACCAATGCATTAGTTTGTGACTGGTGTGCAGAGGTCACAGAGGCTGCATGTATAAATAACCTATACAACATGAAGTTAACAACTGACAAAAAGAAGGGAAAAATGTTTATTCTGTCATACCCTAATACATTTTACTGTGTATTTCTTGTTAGTTATTACTGTATTTATTGACACTAAAAGACTCAAAGTTACTATCTGATCATGAAACAAGTCCTGCATGTATTGGTTTGTTGGTAACTTTATTGCGTAGTGTATATTCTTGCAAATAGCATATAACGTCTCAGGTGGTCTCTTGTCTCTGTTTTTAATCCAGAAGGGAGAGAAATATTTTCTGTAAACTCTCCAGATGTTTGCTCACATTCAATTGGTTTTGTATAGACGCGAACAGTGATGTGTTTTGACAACTTATCAATCGAATAAGTTCCTTTCTAATGGGGCTTTAGCTTGATTGTATTCTTAAAGCCTGAACTACACTATATCGCCAAAAGTACACAGACACCTCACACTCACACTCGTATATGGGCTTTCCCCAAATTGTTACCACAAATATGGAAGTACACATTATATATTTGGCCATATAGACGAAGAGTTTACATATCTTTATCAGCATAAGGGTGTGTTTTAAATGAAGACTACTAAGCACTTAAGGGTCTCTAATTCATGGTAATAACATGGTGCATTACTTAAATTTAACATTAACTCACAAGGGCTTAATTTGAAATCACCTATACCACTTTTGTTAAATTTACCAGAAGCAGATCACAGTATATCATATGCCACATTTTGTTTAAAAAAATCAACTTATGATGTCATTGGTTGATCCGTAGATGAATTATTATCAACATGAATATAAATATTTTGTTTTAAAGCTAGAATTTCTGTATTTTAATATGTGAAATAATTACTACTTAAAGAACAGTACAGGAAACAAAAGACCAATACATTTAATATTACTATTTTCCTCCAGTCTTCTTTTTAAAACATTAATGAGTGAAGGCTTTTTACTAGAACTGACCTTTGGCTGTTTACTTTGGGGTATTATGTTTATTGTGCCATTACTCTAATTATGTTGCAATCTTGTTCTATATAAGGCTGAAGCCACTATTAACTTACAACACTGCCTTCTGATCATTTTTGGCTTTAACCACCAAGATATATTTTAATCCACAGCAACAACAGTGTTCAATTTGCAGTCCCCCTTTATCAAAGCTATTATATTTATTAAGGAGTTCTTACAGTCATCACTGTCATTGGCCATTTGAATGGATCGATTTGAATTGTTTAATCCAAACTTCAATAACTCAAAAACAAATAGTCCTATAATTAATGTCAACTTGGACCTAATGTCTTCTGTATGTGAAATGTTAAAGAATAAAAAGTTCTTTGGCAGAAATAGAAGAGAATAAATAGACAGAATATTATTGTACGAATATCTGAATAGAAAAAGGTTCAACAGAGGTCCATGGAATTTATTTTACAGTTAAAGAAATCCCTGGCTGTTTGAGAACCCATGGCCTACCAAACGATAAGTCTCGCATACTGAGGAATAGTATTTAGTCTATACTATTTAGTGCCTTGGCTGATGAAATAGCCTATATTCCACGATTATTAGAATAATGAGGCATTGTCAGGGTAGCAGATAGCAAATTTGTTACTGGTGTTGCTCCTTAACATGCCACATGCAGCTGAATGAGAGCATTTTGTAGCTGGGGATGCTGAGTGGGCAGCTGCATGCGCTCCGACCGGATGGAGGAGCAGCTGCGCCGCAGAGCCATCTCGCCCTTGTTGGCTCCATCCCAAACCGCACACTGCCCTGCTAAATAGTGTGTCAGAATAATACTGCACAAATCAGTTCTCATAGTTCTCATTACACTCAAGGGGTCTTCAAGAGCTCTTAGCCTTCTGCTTATTAGGGTTATTCTCGGTGCTACAGTTCTACTTACACACTTTAAGAGTTCTCTCGACCCTGGTCCTGTGCAGAACCCCATCAGCTAACAGCTCTTCCTGAACTGAAGTGGCTGAAGTGGGAAAACGCTCAGGACAGACGGGTCTCAACAGGACCAATCAACCCTTAAAGTCTTTATGTAGAACCGTACTTTCTTAGTAGAAACATGTAGAGAACCCTTTTTAGGACCAGGACCATGGCCAGGGTTGGGGAACCTGGAATCCAGAGGACAGCTTTGGAAGTTTGGAAGATCAAAGAAAAGTCATTGTTGGTAGTGATGACTATTCTGTAGGGTGTAGCAGCATGTTATTTTGGACTTGACCATTCACCTGGAACCCCCCCCCCCCTCTCTCACACACACACACACGCACACACACACACACGCACACGCCCCTCTGTGTTCGTACGCCACTCACTGGCAAACGACGAACGAAAATACGAGCGTCCCCTCCTCTCCTGTCTCACGTCTACCCCACCTCCTCCTCCTCCTCCTTCTTCTTCCCCGCTCTCCACCGTCGCTACTCGCAGCCTGCGCTGAATGAGCGCGAGAGCGTACGGACCCCGCCGTGTCTCCGGTTCCCTCTGGTTCCTCTCAAGCCGAGCGCGCGCCACTGAGCAGAGCCCCCCGCGCTCACATCGGACATGATACGGAGATGAGGCTCAGAAATGGCACCTTCCTGACAGTGTTAGTGTTTGGAGTGTGCGGGCTCATATCACTCTCCTGGTACACCGCCTTCAGCAATTCCAAAGGTAAGACATCTCTCTTTTCCCTGTGTGTGTGTGTGTGTGTGTGTGTGTGAGAGAGAGAGGGGGTGTGCGTGTGTTGTGTTGTGTTGAGATTTTAAAACGCACCGCTTTGTGAAATGTGTTGCTCGGCCGGTTGCAGGTTAGATTTGGAACTGAATCTTGGTTGGGGAAAACGCTGCACGAGAGCGCGTGGCCTCTGTGCTTTTGTCGCTTTTACGAGTTCTCTCACGAGCACGAGCCCACCAGATCTGCGTAAACATTGTGTGTGTGTGTTTTTTTCCTCTTTCTCCTTATGCCTTGGTAAGTTCACCACACAGAAATAGACTACAGAGGGCGTGAAAGTAAATATGATTTGTTTTCAGTTTTACACAGAGGTGTAACTACTGTTACTAAACATCTGGACAGGGCTCCATCAGGGATGCATCTCCTGGTTGCCATCCTAGTCTCGTGCCTAGTGTCCATTTCCCTTTTACCTCTTGATACTCGGAAAAACTCGACTAATATTGTTATAAAAAATCACAACACACAATTTTTTTTTGTATCAGTTCATTCTTTGTAAGAAAGCCAGACAAAACGTCACGTGTCCTCTGTTTACATGCAAGTAGGCTTAGACTTTTCAGATATTAAGAGCATGTTATGTCGCTTGATTGGTTTGGAAACATAGGCCTGTGTCAGATCTTCAGAATTTCAAGTCATTTTTTGTTGTTGTTGTTGTACCCATATTCACTGCCAGATGTACTAGTTGCATGTGCATCCTCTTGATCTGTAGGCTACATGCAACACAGATAGCATTAACTATCAAGCCATACAGGCTGGAACTACCTCACGGTCACTAAACCTCTCATGTACACTCCTTCTGATGCTCGGTGCAACTATTCATGCAGCGAGCTTGCTTCCTGTGCACTTGTTTCACATTTCAGTTTTAAATAAAGGTAGAGTCCAGTGCAATGTTGCACATATTAAATGTCATGTTCTTTATGGCCCTTCGAATAAATCTTCACCGACCCTCTTTAGGTCCTATAAAACACAATTGTTCTAGCAAATTACTGATTAATTCTGACTTTGTGTGCAGTAAAACAACTAAATGGACCTCTGGCTCTCTTTTGTTCTTTTATCTCTTTTGCATAAAAGGGCACAGTTTTATAGTTCACAAGGCTGGTGACAGATGCAACTTGATTATGCATTACTAAAAAAAAAAAAGACAGTGTGTGCCATAGGCATTTCCTTATCCTTCTTTTACAGTTCATAAAGCAACTATATTAGTGTGTGTGTGCATTGAGGTTGTCAGGAAGTACATCTCAGAGAGCGTGTCTTCCTCTCAGCGTAGCTGGTGGTCAAATTTGGTGGCTACTGCTGATAGAATAACTCACGCTTTCTAGATTAATAAACACTTTTCGGTATATTTATATCAGCTGTAGGTTGTCCGTTGGTAGCCTGTGGGAAATAGTTTATAAAATCGTGTTATGTTTTTGAGTGGTTTAGCATAAGAAAGGTATTTTTGCTCACTGACAGACTGACTGACTAATACTCCGTGTGGAAAGGCACACACACACACACACACACACACACACACACACACACACACACACACACACACACACACACACACACACAC
>JAQQZU010000002.1:7405257-7416163 GCA_030068025.1 Parauchenoglanis punctatus | reverse complement strand
CCAGTTGACCTAATCTGCATGTCTTTGGACTGTGGGAGGAAACCGGAGCATCCGGAGGAAACCCACGCATGCACGGGTAGAACATGCAAACTCCCATCAGTAAGTCTCTATTAGTAAAATATTCTGATCCTGGTTCAGTAGGACCTGGGCTAAGAATGCCGTCAGTCTAAAAACCCTGTTGGCAGGTAATATAGAAGACAACATGCTAAATGTATTTATGTATTTGTTTGTTTGTTTGTTTGTTAATCTGGGGGTTGGGGGGTAAGAATAAATTCTGAAAGTGCTAGTCCAAGTTCTTCCAAAAGAGGTAGGTCTTTAGTCATCTTTAGGTCTTTAATCACCAGATTATAAACTGTTACTTTGTTGACCCCAAACCTTGACTAAACGTAGAACATCTTAAATGCTGTAAATGCATGAAGGTGGATTTTTTTTTTTTATGTCTATGAATTTTATGAAAATTTGAATAGCATTTAAAAGCACTACATGTACACGTATACAGATATTCGGAAAATGGTCATCAGAGCTCACAGATCCAATTCACATCACACACACGTGACCATTTACCTTGGGATGTGTGAAATTCTAGCTGACACACACACACACACACACACACACACACGCACAGGGCAGTGCAGATTGTGGCTACGTCATTGTCAGATTATTGAGCTGTACACGGTATTATGTATCTCTCTGACCCTGAGGTTGATATGCAGTTTGGATTGCATCGGTGTAAACCAGTGTAATTAGAGATTACATTCGGGATTTCAGCCCGATTGAGAGCGAGAAGGAGGGTGTGTATCTGTATCTCTGTGCTTTTATCATCAGTCTCAGAGCAACAGGACTGTGTGTGTTCTGGGTCCCAGAGAGAGAAAAAAAAAAGTGACTACTCAGGATTAGCCTTTAAAATGCAAATCCCTCCTATTTGCTCTGTCTTTTACTGTAGAGCTGGGAGACGTGTGTGCATGGAATTGAAACTAGAGCAAGTGCGGCTAAGAGCATGATAAAGACTGAAAGAAAAGGCAAATGAGACTAGAGAGCTCTTGGCAAGCTTTTAGGAGAGATTGATTTTTCCTTGCATGTTTCATTTGCTTACACACAGGTGGAGGTTATGGAGCTGGGATTCACAGTCTAGCGGTTGTGCTTCTTAGTTTCAGGCTAATATTTTATTGCCACATCTGTACAAACTGAAAGAAATTTGTTACAGTAGAGTCTAGTAGAGTGAAGTTTCAGTTCAGTGCTCCAAAAATACTGTATAGCCCACAAGATAGCTGCAATCTGCATACTATGTCATATTTGTAGCTTGCCTACAACACTTACTGAAGTAGAAATCATAATATATTTCCTACCACAGCGTTGTTGAATGCTCAGTGTGGACTGCTGAGAAGGTGTTGGTCAGTAGTTCCAGGGGCAACACAAATCACAGGTTTATATTAATGCATTCATTCTAATGCATTATTGTTTCTATGGTAACAGCTAATGCACAGGGACTTGTACAGTCGATGTTTCATATAATCTAAGACTTAATAAGCTGATTTCAAAATGTGCTGTTATTTATTGAAGGAAAAATGCGTAATTGTTGATATGAAGAAGATTGCTGTACGAAGGTATTTTTTAGGAAGTTCACCGCTATACAAAGGTGTTCAGTTTGTGTTTTCTGGTTTATTGGTACATGACATGGGGCAGCACAGTCGTGCAGTGGTTAGCACTGTCGCCTCACAGCAAGAAGGTTCCAGGGTTCGAACCCGGTGGCCGAATGGGGTCTTTCTGTGTGGACTTTGCATGTTCTCCTCCTGTCTGCATGGGTTTCCTCTGGGTGCTCCGGTTTCCTCCCACAGTCCAAAGACATGCAGATTAGGTCAACTGGCTACTCTAAATTGCCCATAGGTGTGAATGTGAGCGTGTGAGGCTGTTTGTCTGTGTTGGCCCTGTGATAGATCGGCGACCTGCCCAGGGTGTATCCCGCCTCTCACCCTAAGTCAGCTGGGATCGGCTCCAGCTTCCCTGTGACCTTTAACAACGGATAAGCAGTGTAGATAATTTATAGATGGATAGGATAGGTATGAATGAATGTGATTGGGAATGACTGTTTGTCTCTCTGTGTTAGCAATGCAATCCCGATCAGGGTGTACCCCGCCTCTTGTCCAAATTCAGCTGGGATTGGTTCCAGCTTCTCCGCAATACTCAATGGATAAGTGGTATATATAATGAATGAATGAATGAATGATTGAATGGTACATGAAAAGTGACACTGAATGTTGCTTGTGTGTCATCATTTACAAATTGGTGTGTTATATGAGGAACAAAAACACTTCTGGTTACGCTGTTATATAATACCACCCTGTTGGTCCTATAACACCTATAACAGCACGTCCGATTGTGTTTTACTCCTTAATGTGTCCTTGGAATTGGCACATTGAAGGATAATTACCTAAGAATAAACATTTTATAGAGTATATTAGTAGTACTGTATACTTTATGGTAGTGTAGTGGGTAACATAGCAGCCTGATAACTCAGTTTCCCTGGTTTGATCCTGATCTCAGATCCTGAGCAAAACTATATGTTTTAAGGTTCATATGTTCACCCTGTGTTCATTTGGGTTTCTTCTGGGTTCTTCGGTTTCCTTCCGCCTCCCAAAAATATGCCAGTAGGTGGATTGGTTACAGTGTATTTCCCTTAGATGTGAATGTGTGTGTCTGGTGTTCTGCAGGGGTCTAGCGTGTCATCCAGGGTATATTCCTGGATCTGGATACGCTCCAGGTCAACCATGACTTGGACCAAAATAAACAGCTAACTGAAGATAAGGGAATGAATGAGTAAATGATCAGTGAATGGCCATTTTAGGTGCACCTGCTTTATCACTTACATTCATTGACCATTTTATCAAATAAACCTACCATGTAGTTTTAGGTTGTGGGACTGTAAGAGAAGCAACAATAGGACTAATGCTTGCAGCAGTGCTGAGATTTTTAAACACTGTAATATCACTGCTGGGTTGTGAAACAGTTTACCACTTAAAAATAGTCAATTAAGAGCAGTGCTATGGTCAGAAACTGACACACACCCTCTACCATGTCAGTGTTAATGCTGTGCTGAGAATAGTCCAACCCCCAAATCAAATCTGATTAGCACTAGTCCACCAATGGACGAGGTAGAGTGGAAGTGACAAAGTGAGTACAGCGACAGACAAGTTCCTGTCAGCAAATACACACCTACTATTACACTCAGCTGCAGAATTATTGGCACTCTTGGTAAAGATAGGTCAAACAGATTGGTGGAAATCAGAAAAGTCACTCTGTAAATATACGAAATGAAACCTTTAATTGAGGCACATTTATTCTAAGAGATTTATTGGCACCCCTGCATTTGTACAACCTCACTTTGCTGACATGACAGCACTGAATCTGCACCTATAAAACTTGATGAGATTGGAGAATAAAAAGAACGCAGACTGAGGGTCCTAAAGCAGAGCAGCCTATTGTCCTAAAGACATTTTCATAAAGGCCCATAGTGAAATTTGTTTCAAAGATATTTTATATATAGATCAAAATATATTTTTATGTAGTCTTTGCTTAAAATTCTGTTGTTTTTCCGAACAAGTAGTTTTCGTTTAGGATGGAGGAGAAGCAGTGTGTGATGCTTCCTAATGAAGCTGAGTCTAAAATAGAAAGCACTTTTCTTATTTCATATTTAACACTTTTCTTGGTCACGTATTAACTCCAGGTATCTAATTTCACAGTGTTTATTGCTTCATTAGTATTTTAAGATAGTAGAGAATATATTAACAGGTGTGTTCAACCTTCTGATTGGTAGTGTAGATACATGATATTCATGTGTAGATACATAGTCTGTCTGTCTGTCTGTCTGTCCACCCCATAATCCCTCTCTCCTAGTCTTTGCAATATGTCTTCCAACAGAAATGGTTCTGTACTTCATAGAAACACTGTCCCCACTTACATTTTGCCTTTGATTGAGGAAATGTATTAGATTTTGAATATTTGCTGTAAAAAAGATTTTGTTGGCTGTGGAATATTTTTAACTCAATCTGGCAACCCCATTAACTGTTCACTCCTCCTCCCTTGACCATGGGGAAGAGTGATGTTTTCTCAAGTGAGCCGCTATTAGCGTTTGTTATAATTCCCATTTTAAACCAGTAGATTCAATAATCATAATAACAACAATAATAATAATAACCCCTTCAATACTAACACGAAAGCAGAGTAAATCAACAAAACATTGGCTTATATCTGTCAAATAGCACCATTTAAAAAAAATGCCAGGTTTACTGAAAAGAGGTCATGAGTATTTCAGCGGATTTTGAAATGCATGTGGTTGTGAATGAGAACTTTATGAAGATACCTTTTGCAGAACAGCTAATTAAATGGTGGGATTCTGCTAAACCTGGCTCTGTGGACATGCTGGCACTGGTGGAATCCTCCATCATGGATGGTGTGAAACAGAGTTCGACACGCATGCATCGATTTGTCTAACATGCCTTAGAAAAATGCTGAGCACTCTTTGCATTTTTGCCAGTTATGTAGTAAAGTGTGCTTAACGTCATGCTCGTGCTATTGACAGAAAGCCATGATGAATAAGGCTTTGTTATTAGTACCAGATTTTCATTTGGAACAAACTTGATGGTGTTTGCAGATCCAAACAGATGCTGATCTCTGACTCTTTTACGGCGACTCGTATTCTCACAACTGTTTAAGTGCATAAGTCACGTCCACAGAGAACTGCAGTTCAAGCCTAGCGATTGAAATCGACCAGTGTGTGGAGGAGATGCATCGACTGGCCTGTTAAGAAGGGCAGTGTGTGTAGGAGAAGCCGAAATGGGAGGGGCTATAAATCCCTTCACTGAATGCAGAATGGGGGCGAACGGGATGGAAGGCTGCCTCTGTCTCTCCATCTGCCTTTTCTGGATGAAAACTGCCTCTCTAAATGTAAACGAGTACAGCCTTTTGTGTTTTAAAGGCCAAGACAGAGAGAGGGGCTCAAAATAACCTGTTCTTTCCATTGCTCTTCCAAATAAGCAGACCTCTGTGAGGCCCTGGTTTAAAGCGCACTTAATAATTTAGCTTTATTTATTGGTGCATAACGTTAAAGAGTTTGGCTTGAATTATTAAGCGGTGATACCATGAATTATGAAGTCTAATAAAAATCTCAAAAGGCTTCAGTGTTTCTTTGCAAATATCTGATTAAAATTAAATGTTCTCTCTTTGTCTTTGTAGGTAATGTGGTTGATATCTACCAGAGGGAGTTCTTGGCTCTGAGAGATCGCCTCCACTCAGCAGAGCAGGAAAACCTCAAGCGCTCCAAAGAGCTCAACCTGGTGCTGGACGAGATCAAGCGAGCCATCGCAGAGAAGCAAGCGCTGCGAGACATCAACCGCACATGGAGCAGCCTGTCCGGTGAAAATACAGAATTATTCAACTCTACACGATTTTTTGTTCACACAGCAGGACAAATCTGGCTTCGTTTGCAAATAACAAGCCATCAAATGTTTGATTTGACTAGTCAAAGTGGATTTCAAACCTTGTACAGATGGTTTCATGTGAATGAATTAGTTCATTTTAATTCATTCACATTATTAATTTATTCTATCTTCTTAATCTTACTGAAATTCTTTAGATTTTAGACATATCCTAAGGACCACAAGAGAGCAAGAAAAATTATGAAATGAAAATTCAAATAGACATTTCTGAGTATCGCAGCTTTATTTATTTATTCATTCATCCATCTTTCCATCCATCCTTTCATTCATTCACCCTACTGAAAATTGTTTGTCTGAATCTGAACATAGCGTAAAGCTATCAAGCCCCCTAAGGGACATGCTGGAGTTTTTTTTTATCTAGTTTTGCGTTTCCTTGCAATACTTTGGCATTCCCTTGCAGTTGCAGTAGCCCTAACCATAACCCTAAACCTAAGCCTACCTGTCATTGTGAGGGAATGCGCAAGTTTTGTGAGTATTGTGAGAGAATGCAAAGAAAAAAAAATTCCCCACCGTGACCCCTAGGGGGCTCTGTATAAAGACCACAAGACCACAGTGAGGAAAAATGAAGATATTGAAGTACTCCGTATCTAAGCAGCTCAGAGAATGATAGTCCGAACCGTAAACATTTTATGTGGAGCATAATAACGGACATGGCTGATCTGCGTTAGATTTCTGACTGTGAATAGATCGCTAAACGTGTGACTGTGTGTCTGTGACAGATGAAACCAAGCTGAAGCTCTGGAACGTCACCAGCAGTAAGAATGTGTTACAGCTGCCCAGCATCTTCCACCACCTGCCCCATCTGCTGGCCAAGGAGACCAGCCTGCAGCCGGCCGTGCACGTCGGCCAGGGCCGCACCGGAGGTGTGTGTGTGTGTGTGTGTGTGTGTGCTTGTGTGTGTTTTCATCTCTGTCTTAACTTCATGCTTGAATCAGATAACGTGGTCCTTGCTGTGCTTTTTCTAATCCACTTCTATCTCATCATATCACTCTCCTAGGAAGACTATTGATAACTATTTTAACATCTCTCTTACTGCCACTTGTTTTCCATTAAAAAAAAAGCTGTTGAGCCTTTTTCATGACCCTGATGTCTCTTCAGGAGGAGAGGACCTGCTGTTCTCAGCTGGCTCTGGTCCAGCTTTGCCTCAAGTCCAGCTCTTTCAGCTATGCTTTTGCATAAACAGCATGGAGCTGTGGATAGTTGGTCCAATTTCCTACTAAGCCACAGATGTGTGTATATCAGACCACTAAGAATTTGATGTATAGTCATGGTCTGAGTGTTAGTGTGCTACTGTTGCAGTAGCAACAAAAAATTGCAGATTTTATGCAAATATATGTGACGATATAAATGTATTCAGGCAATTTGCTATCATTTATGTAAGCAGGTTTGTTGTGCAGCTCCTGGACACTTTCCCTTTACTGACTGCATGGATTTGCTTTGTCTTTCACTTTCAATTAGTCTCGCTTTCAGTTTCTCTCGCACAGCGTTTGTCCATCTGGTTTCTCATTTTCATCACATGTTCATTGAAGGGTAACATGCAGCATGTCGTAAACTATTAGACCAGGACACGTGTTGTAATGTATTTATTCCCTTACAACGGCCTCTGATTGGCTGAATGTTCTGTCTGTCTTTCAGTGTCGATAGTGATGGGCGTGCCCAGTGTCAAGAGGGAGGTGCACTCCTATTTGACGGACACCCTGAGCTCTCTGATGTCAGAGCTGAGTCAGGCTGAGAAAGACGACTGCGTCATCGTGGTCTTCATTGCCGAGGTACGTCTACGACGCCCACGACGCACGGCTCTTTTATAGTGGTGAAGGATTTGGTTTGATTCTGCGTGTCCTTCCCTGTGATATTCAGTAGCCTGGTTATGTTTTTTGCACATTTCTGCTTCATGCTAATTGGTATGAGAAGGATAACTTTCCATTAAAGCTTTTCCCAGTGTATTTTTGCACAGTGTACAGTGTAGAAATGGCTTCAAGTTAGATTTAGCGTGATTTTTCATCATCTGTCTTACTGTTTTTCCCAACATTCCCACAGTGTTGTATAGTGACTGTATTAGTCCATTTAAAAATCAGATTTGAGAGATAAATTACACGCTTCACTGTTATGTGAATAGACTTTGTAAATATCCCACATCAAATTGCAGAACTTGCAGATCAACAAGGTCTCTTCTTCATAACCACAGTGTGTGTGTGTGTGTGTGTGTGTGTGTTTGCATGAGAGAGAGAGTATTAGCAGGCCAATGATCTCTCCTCTCCTTGAAGAGAAGGTCAGTGCACTTGCAAGTTAACAAGAGAACTTGTTTCCATGGTGATCCCACCAGGTCTTGATCAACCATCCCATAGTATCAAGCTAATGGGCGGCTCACTAGGGCTGGCCGCTAACTGCCCTGACCCGTGATAACCAAGCCCCCTCTGTTGAGCCTGCAGCAGGACTCACCCATTAACTTATTAACATCTTCTCAAACCAATTAGCATCCAGACTGGCTGAACTGAATCACTCACACACACATCAGTATGCACAGCTAGTGTGTGTGTGTGTGTGTGTGTGTGTGAGTGTGAGTGTGTGTGTGTGTGTGTGTGTGTACTACAGAGTATTACACAGGACAAAGACGTGTGTATGTGAACATGTCTTGTACAGATACATAATGAAGAACAGATTATTTAAACCAGTAAGCATATAACTCAGTGACTGGTGAACTAAGTAAATGTGTGTGTGGGAGCGCAGTGTGTGTGTGTGTGTGTGTGTGTGTCGGTGTATGTATGTCCTCTTCCAATTGTAATCAAGAACCCTCTCCATACATCACATTACTGTAGACATAATGGGCTTCTTAAGACGCAGCCGCCCACAAAGCTCCAAGTGCAGTCTGGGAAAGCGACACACCCACAACCATCTGTTGGTTTGTTAAACCTGATCTAGTTATATCAGCACTGATCATAATTCCTAGTGAGCCTTGTTATTTGAAATACATTACAACATAAGATCTCTAACTTGAGGTCATGTCCCCATGTACAGTCGCATGAGATGGTTCTACAGACTTAAATAGTGGAATATTTTAAATAATAATTAAACATGTCAGATGATAATTATTATTATTTCCATTTCATTAGCCTTAATTCGATTCGGAGTTCCTCTGAAGCCCGTTTCGCACAGACCACACGGCGCCACGTCCAACATGCTGCCGTGTTAATCACACTGACGTTTACACCGGACACTGACAGCGAAGAATGGTATGATTGATGTGTGCACAGGACATATTATTGTGCAGCCCGGTCCTGGTTACTAGCTAGACACGCTACAAAATACATTGCCTATGCTGTATTTAGCAGTGTATGTTCATAATCCTAACAGCATGTGGGCAATCCTTCAGTCTGTAGCTGGACCTGGACCGCCAAGTCTTTTTTCTCCAAACTTCACCTGTTCTGTTTCGGTGAGCCTGTCCCCACTGTAGCCTCAGATTCCTGTTCCACTGTGGTCTTACGCTGTTGTAGCCCATCTGCCTGAGGATGTGATGTCTAATGCATTCTGAGATGCTTTTCTGCTCACCATGGTTGTAAAGAGTTTCTGTATCCTTCCTGTCAACTTGAAAAAGGCTGGTCATTTTTCAGCTCTCAAAACTGGATGCTTTATTTTTTTTGCACACCATTCTGTCTAAACTCTACAGAACGCTGAACATCTCAGGAGATCAGCAGTTTTTGAAATACTCAAACCAGCCTGTCTGGCACCAACTAACATGTCACTGAGATCACTTTTCTTGCTTTCTGATGTTTGATGTGAACATTAAATGAAGCTCGTGAGCTGAATCTGCATGATTTCACTCGTTTCACTGCTGCCACATGATTGGCTGAGTAGAGTTGTATGAGTGAGCAGGTGCACAGGTGTTCCTATTAAAGTGGTAATGCATATTTGCATATGTTTATATTATTTGGGGTTTGAGAGAATGTTGGACCATTAAAATGGGGTGAGTGACCAGTCACCTGCTCTATAAGATTTTTAGACACTTTTTAAAGGGCAAACATTTCTGGCATAAATCAGAGAAAACTGATCCTCCTTCTATGTGACAAGGAGCTGATGCTGAAACAAGAAAATCCTCTGTGGGAGTCGCTTAAAACATGACATTAAATTATATCAAGCAGCAGGATCTTTCAAATTTTACCAAATTTAAGAATATATTTTATTCACACACACGCACACACGTACGTGCACGCACTTAAGAGACGTCATCATAGTCAAAAATGAGCAACGTCAGTTCGACAGATAAATGGAAAAAGCTTTCTGTATTCAGACCTGAATGACCTATACAAAAAACATTCCCTGGTTTTCTGGGTGATCCTTTCAGATTACTAAAATTACTTGAATGTACTTGCCAAGTATTTACTGTGTAGTCCTTTTGGAGTTTTTTTTATTGCGTCTAGCTTATTGCATTTTAAAAAGCACTAGTTCACAAGCTTAAATAAATTTGAACAGTAGAACCTGGACTGATAAAACAAATCCTATTTCATGTATTGAATTTGCCATCGACTGTAATACAAAGTCGCCTAAAATAGAGGCACATCAAGTGCCATAAAATAATAAAAAAAAGATAGACTACTGCAACAATAAATCATTATAAATAGCCTTGGTGTAGAGCAATATGTAATATTAGCCTAATACTGTGTATTGGTGTTTAGCTGTGCTAAGTTGTATTAGCATCAGAATTAGCACTATAGCATTCACTGTGTTGTAGATGCCATTAAAACACTTAATTCCTTCTCTGATTACTGATTTGTGGCTGTGATCCTTTCCCATCATCTTTTAAAAAAGATTTTTTAATATCATGGTCAGCTACCAAGTCAGCTCAGCTAGTTAGCAATCTACATGCTATCAAGCATGACGACGTTGATGAAGGACAGCAGTATTGGCATGAAAGCTGAAGCTTTGGAAGCTGATCTCTTTGAGCAGAATCTACAGGGGTGAGAGCTCGACAGAATAAAGGACTGAAGTGCTTCTGCATCGCACTCTTTAGGTAGAAATCAATGGAGGGCTAATGCTGCATTTAACCAAAGGGCTTAACTTGTATTTTCTGACCTCCGACTAGGAAAAAACAGCTCGGAATTCCTACAGGAACTCAAGACGGTCTCGTTAACACTGAGTTCAGCAAGTGGTGTCACATTGACGTCTGCTCATAACGTCAGATGTAAACAAAGCACCACCTCTTACCTTTAAATGAGTTATGCTGGATATAAAAGTATTTGCTTTTAGCTTAATCAACATACAGACATATGCGCTTTTTCTTAGTCTAGAACATTAACTATACAATTTGCTGTTTTAATGGTGTAAGTATACATCACGGGCGGCGCGGTGGTTAGCACTGTCGCCTCACAGCAAGAAGGTCCTGGGTTCGATCCCCGGGTCACCCAGGATGCCTTTCTGTG
>JAQQZU010000002.1:7379374-7389664 GCA_030068025.1 Parauchenoglanis punctatus | reverse complement strand
TTTGAGGTATTCAGTATTGTTTTACAATGTAGAAAACAAACAAAAAAAGAAAAACCTATGAAAGAGAAGGTGTGTCCGGTAGTGTATATTCCATAGTGTGCAGTTGACAATTTGCGGACACATGCTCGTTCTGCTTTTCTAACATGGCATCAGGGAGGGTGCGAGGGATTCTGGCTGAAAGTCTCCGAGACACTTGCTTTGGGGGAAAAAAAAATCACAGTTTGGGAAAGTGTATTTCAGCTGTATGAGCTTTGCCCTTAATGGAGTCTTGTGGGTGAATTTACACGTGTTTGGCATTAATCAACATACGACTACAAAAGCCAGCATTTCTGAAACAGTTTTTTAGTTTGATATCACTTACGCAAACATTTACACACAACTCTACTAAAAGATTTAGAATTGAGGTCCAGTGTTTGCTCTGTCTGTGGCAGGAGAGGCTCATTATTATTTAAATGTACTTGAATGTTAAGTGTTTTGACTAATTAAAATTTAAATGCCACTATTTAAAAAACAATTTGACAACCGTAATAGATGTTCCCAAAATATTCAGAGTTGTGTTAAGTGTGTGTAGTGAGAATTTACGTAATTCTGAAATTCCACACATAGTGTACATATTCAGACCTCAGACGTAGCTGCAAATGTCATCACTATTCAGAAGTTGTTCAGGAGACATGTCTGAGTTTATGCACAATTCTGACCTTGGACTTATGTCCATTTTCTTGGGTGATATTGACTCAAGGCGAGGAGCAATATTAAGTTCATTGCCACTGCCTGACAGTTTAATGTAACTACAGTATATCACTAAATGATCTTGGCTATAAATACACTCAATACTATGCCATTTGAGGCCAATATTAAATAGAGTATTAATAGTGAAGACAGAGGACATCAACGGAGACAGCATCTTACTCAAAGATCTTGAGGATAAAGTTATGAATTAACTTAAAATGAGCTGTAAGTGTAGCAGAGGAATTCTTGGTCAACTTATCCTTTAAACCTTGCATGATTTCTGTTTACAGTAGCGCATGTAATATTAACAAAAACATTTAAGCTATTTTATTACCGAAACAATTTCAAAGAGTGAGTTGAATGTGAAATAACCTATCTTACATCCCATGCACACATTATGCCTTCATGACTTTGATTTAGTATCTTGTGGGTTCATTAAGTCAGAAAATAAAAATTCAAGTCCGCATTTTCTAGCCCTTATTTGTTTTTCAGGCTTAAAGGCAAGTGCTTTTTGTTTGATGGCTGTGCTCTTAACTCTACTGGAAAACCTCATCTTAGACTCTTCGACTCAAGTCTTAAAAAGAAAACCTTAAGCAAATATAGCTCTGAATGTGCATAACTTTCTCCACATTACAGATGTTCAGCTGCAAATTGTAATTACAATGTTTGTAATTACAGCTTAGTAGAATAAGCAGATCAGGCCAGTGTACGGTTTCAGTGTGCAATTGCAGACCTGTAGATATTGTAGAGATTTGCGACTCTGTGTGTATGGGGTGTGCGTCTGAATCAATGCCCAGCTTTACACCGTATGCTGACTGATTGATACACTCCCTGGAGAGCTTGTCTTGCTATAAATGTGTGATTGCTGGTGAATGTGCGCAGATGTGAACACTTTGTCGCCCAGTCGACTCTCGCGTTTGATTTGATGTCATATTTCTCAGCTTGACTGAACTGCGGCCTGTTGCCTCACCGCCAAATTCTCAACTCAGTCCGTCTGTCTTACTGACTGACTCCTGGAACTGACGATATAAATTTGTATTTCCTCTCATTGTTGACTACATGGCTGGCATGGTGATACAGGAGCGAGCACTGTTGCCTCAAAGGAAGAAAGTTCTGGGTTCGAACCTGCTGGCCGACTGGGGCCATTCTGTCTGGAGTTTGCATGTTCTCCCTGTACCTGCATGGGTTTCCTCTGGGTGTTCTGGTTTCCTCCCACAGCCCAAAGACATGCAGATTAGGTGAATTGGCTACTTCAAATTGCCCATAGGTGTGAATGTGGGTATGAATAGTGAAATAGATAATGGATGGATGAATGTTGACCTGATATGTATGTAATTTCAAATCCAATTAATTAATTAAATGCACTCAAATAAAACTATGCCATTTGAGGCCAATATTAAATATATTATTAATTAGTTAATAATAAATTCATGTGTTTATTTGTAATTAATTCTTCAATCAATCAATCAGTTAAAAGTTCCATAATATTTATCAGAGTTTCTGCTTAGGCATTTGCTTGATCAGGACATTTATATCGCTTCTTGTTCTTATGAGTTTCTCTGTTAAATCACACTGTTCAAACTCCATTAAAATTCATTACACCTCTGGTGTTTCATTCAATTCCTGGACATACGACTGATCCAGATTACTTCAGTCGAAGATGTGTCTCAAATAAATAAGCATTCCCACTGATTGTATTTTTAATAAGGTTGCAGTGAGCTGTCTTATTGCGTACCAGTCATGCAAGACCTCCTAACCATGACGTGGTCTAAGTACATTTTTAATTACCCAAGAAGATTGGAAGCTGAAATCAGTATCAGCTCAGTGAATACTTATGTAAATGATCTTTGATTTTGAATAAATTTCCAAAAAAGCTCTAAAAACGTGTCTTTTTGCTTTGTCACTATGCATTTCTGCTTGTTGTTCAATGACCAAAAAAGTCAGTTTAATCCATTTTAAATTATATCTACAGCATAATACAAGTAATTGTGGAAAAAGTGAAGAGTCTGAATACTTTCCAAACCCGCTGTATGTGCATTTTGCGAAACCAGTGTAAAGAAGCTCAGTGCTTGTTGTATAATGGAAAGTGGGAGTGAGTGTGGGGAAACATAATGGTTTGTATCCGAAAGAGTCTAGAAAGGCATTTGAAAGACTCCGTCTCCTCACAGCAAGAAGCTTCTGGGTTTGAACCTGACGGCTGACTGGGGCCAACGTGGGTTACCTCCGGGTGCTCAGGTTTCCTCCCACAGCCCAAAGACGTGCAGATTGGGTACATGGCTACTATAAATTGCCCACAGGTGTGAATGTGAGTGAGAATGGTTGGTCGTCTCTGTGTTAGCCCTGTGATAGATTGGCGACCTGCCCAGGGTGTACCCTAAGTCAGCTGGGCTTGGCTCCAGCTTCCCTGTGACCCTTAACAATGGATAAGCAGTATAGATAATGGATGGATGGAACAGTTAATGAGCAATACTGTGCACAATTCTAGGAAACCTTTTTTTTTTAATACAAATTTTATATAGATATTTATTTTATGAATTCTGCATTATTGAATCAGCATAAAAACATCTTAGATTTCCAAACATTACTTTTCCAAAATAATGATTGTATTCGAAAAAAAATGTTTGTATGTCCGTAAAGAAAACAACATATTACGTAAGAGACCACTTGTCAGACAAAATGCATAATGAAGACTCCTGGGTTTTGCATGCAGAAAAAGGAAGCACATGGCACAGTGAAAGTCTCCAGAGGAACTGTGGCACATTCTCCAAGATGCTCAGTAAAACATACAAGCTAATTTCCTTTTTAAACTGCAAAATTATACCTGGGACTACTATTTAAAAAAAAAAAAAAGCAAAGGTTCACCAAACCAAATCTTGACTTTGTTTAGTTGATTACTGTTTACTGCACATTATAGAATATTTCTTTTTCTTTCTTTTTCGAACTGATAGTGAATAAAAGTGTGTTTAGTTTATCCTGATCTTTGTTCAGTTTATATGAAAATAACTTATTACAGACTCTAAACACAAAATAAACACATGATAAATACACATTCTGCGAGCTGCATGCATCTGTTTTTAATCTCAGGCTTGCACAAACCTTTTCAAAGCCATGACTATTTTGCTCTTCCAGATGGCGAACCAAGCAGAACTTGGATTACTGCTTCTTGATGATGTACGCCCAATCCAAAGGCACTTACTATGTGCAGGTAAGCCATTCTCCTACACACTCCCATTACACACCCTGGTTCCACTCGATTTGTACACATGTGCGTGCACTACTTTCATGGCCCATGAAAAGCAAAAGGACAAGAAAAAGGTAAATGGCTGCGTTTGTGTTGTTGATGTCAAAATATCGAGGATCTATAGCTGGCTTCAAAGCCCAACAAAGAAGCCAGGGCTCTTGAATGCCGTCTAACTGCAGTGTTATTATATGACGCGTAACAGATGGATGTGCTGAATGTGCTGTGCTGCACATGTGCCGAACAAAATAGCTGCTGAAGAGCTAACTCCCTCTCCTCTTCATCGAAAGCAAGGCAGCAGCTGGTGTGTGTGTGTGTGTGTGTGTGTGTGTGTGTGTGGGTGCACACAAGTTGTCCAGGAAGCTTGTTTATTGATACAGTTTGATTTCATGTGACACGGCAGTCTACACTCTCTGTCCTGTAAGAAGTGTAGCTCTGTCATTACCACACTGCACTTATGTCCCATGGCCAAGAATGAATAATGCTTGAGTAATTATAGTACATTCCTATACTTAAGTAGTATTTTGGTGTATTTATACTTTACACGAGCATCATGGAAATAGCAAACAATTACTCTTACTTAATTACATTTACGAGGAAAAAAAACATCCTTTTTATCCTGCTCAGATTTTATTTAGACCTTCAAAATTCTCATTACAAATCTTTCTACTCTCATCCAGCCGGTGTCAGAACGCTATATGTCAATGGAATAAAGTTTAGCATCCAATCATATCAGTATCACATTCAATCAAATTCCTAGAAAAACATCTAGCAAGAATCGTGCCAATCCGTCATCCGCAGTGAGCTTCTTGTGCTGCACAATGTAGTTAGCGCTGTAGCTACCTGTGTGGGTCTAAATACGGATAAGCCACTTGAGGATGAGCGTCCTGGCCATACCTCAGTAATATATTTCAGTATGCAGGACTACACAAAGACTCCTATAAACTAAAGCATCTCATTTGCCTCTCTAGAAGGCATGAAATTTATCTAATTAGAAAATGCATGATGAGATAAAATTTCTTCGCTAACGCCAGGTTAGACTAGCATTCATTCCAGTACTTAAAGTTGTTAGGCAGCAAGTCAAAATCCAGCTAATGGTAGTTACCTACATGGATTTTACTTCTGTGTAATTCATTAGCAAACTACATAGTGTTAGTCATGCCCGTGTTTAGCAAACTTACAGAGTCTGAATGGTGGTTTCAGATAAAACAGTACAGGTTCTTTTAAAATGACAAATCATCTTATTACAGTTTTAGATAAGTAACACAAGTTACTTTTCCCATGAAAACATGACCCAAAGGAAAAACATTTACTCTTTAATCTTAATTACACTTAAAAGCAGCAACTTTTTAAACTTTAGTGACAATTCTTTAAGTGTTCTTTGCTAGCTTGGCTGCACGATACACACTGAGCTCATTCCTAAGTGATTTTGACATGATATAAAAGTTCTTATGTTATCCGAGGTTCTTCCTAGGTCTCTAAAGCATAGACTATTTTTTTTTAGTGTTAGCTAGAATCTTTATTGATAACAAGCTAGTTTATTCATTTTTACTAGTATTGTTAGTTGCCCAGAAAGCTTGCTAAGGTACGTAAACCATATACTCTTTTAAAGCAAGGGTAAGTCGTTTTGGAGAAACTGGCAAAAGCAAGCTAGATTTTTTTGAAAGCATCCAACCGAAAAAAATACCCGCACTCCCTGCAAATCCACTCCTCCGAAACACATGAATGCGCAACGCCTGACTACTGCCGGAGGACTTAGGTGTGTAGCACATCACTATCCTATCCAACTACCTTATATCTCACTCACAAACCCCCAACATTATCATAATGAATGTAAACAACAAACATAGCTATTGTGAGTACTCACAGCTGTCAACTAGCTCTTTAGCTTTAGCAATGTGTGTTTTTACAGCCCTGTGACTGCCACAGATTTTTTTTTAAATTGTCAGAACATTTGATTTGTTCATTGCTGTTGGGATGTAAAGAGTGTTTCAAGAAATTGAACAAAAAATGCTTGTAAATTAAATTGCCTTCCCGGGCTTTAATTGCTAACTATTAAAGTTAATGTTACTTAACACCTGTTTATTTATCTACCTTGCTGGTACTCATGTTGTAGGAGAAGTAAGAATGAAAGTAAGACATGGTAAATAGAGAAATGGTATTCTGCCTCAGAGTCAGTTCAACCTCATTTTTTTCTGGCCCAGAAATGAACTCCTCCCCCCAGCTTGAACAGATCTGCTCAACATTCCTCTTTTTAAGAAGCAGCAACTCGTATAGGCATGTATATAGTATATAGTTATATATATAGTTATATAGTTGTAACAGTGGGGTGGGGTTGTTTTTGAGGTGCTTGTCAGTGTTTTCATTTAAAAATCATAGTTTGCCTTGTAGGCAGTTGCAAGCTCTGAAAATGACAAACTGCTCCTTTAAGTTCTCATAATAGTGTGGATTAAAGAATCTGTTTTTGATATGTGATTGTGTCAGACACAGGCATGTTGATATTAATAAGAGATGATGGATGATATTTATGCTATGCAGATGATTTAACTGACACACACACACACACACACACACACACACTCCCAAAAAGGGATTTGGCGAATGTTTGAAGCCCTTGGTAATTATTTCCTGTGTATTTCCACAGGAAGTCAGGAATCTGGAGAGTCAGATGTTAACTGAGCAGATGTTTACACACCCCATTTTTTGCCCTTGTGTGAACGTGCCGTGTAGCTACTGCATCTTCACACAGAGATTTGTTTTTATGACTCACTTACTTTTACTATGGAATATTTTCAAAGTGAATTCCTATGACGCAAGAGATGAAGAGGAAACTTGGCATTGCCTTAACATGTTGCTTAAGGCTTAGTTTGTTAAAGACTGTGTCAGAGACCACACACACACACACACACACACACACGCACACACGCACACACACACTTTCAATTATAGTAAAAACCTTTATCATACATGAACTGCAGCTCACAATTATTCAAATGAAAATTTAGGAAATAATAAAGTAGACAAAAATAAGAATGAAGTAGAGGCATATAATGAAGAACAGTTATCATATACAGTGTAATACGGAAATTCTTAAAAAGCATGAGAAAAATAAGAATAACCATAAATAAAAACAGATGAAATCATATAAAATGTTCATAAAACATTTTATGTTCATAAAAAACAAACAAAAAAAAAAACATGAATGGAGGTAAATTGAAACAGATGAAGTCATATAAAATGGAGTTTATGAAGGAGAAAAACAAGAATGAGAGTAAATAAAAACAGATGAAGTGGAGTTGTTTCATTTTAAAATCCATCTTAAAATACAATGTAATGTTGCTAGGATTGGTGTAATATGCGCTCTCTTGTGGTTACCAGCGCTGAAACCCAGGAAACACTGCGTAACAACGCTAACCGTGATGCCCGTCCAAGATAAAACACAGATCCAAAACATTAATTAACACTACCATGTCACACTGTTGAAGATGCACATGCATAATGCCACCGACCTAACTAGATTCCCCTGGTTGCCATCTGGTATTTATCACATGCAGAGTGTTAATTGCTCTATAAGCCGGTGGTTACGACTGCAATAAACATATGGCTCATGTTCAAAGATGGCAGCAAATTGGGGTAACATCCTGCTTTTGTCCTTTTATTTATCTCTCCATTGCCTCATCTTTCTCTCCAGCGACACACTCAGAGCTCTTTACGTCTGTTATTGTCTCTCCCGGGCCTCTGTCTAGTGTTTAAATAGCTCCATTATTGTGTAGAAATGTCTGATTTACAAATAACATTCAAGCATCTAGGAATCAGAAAGCCAGCCTAAGGATGGGTATGAAAATATGCTCATCCAGATAACGAAGACATTTCAGTCTGATTCTTTGTACAGGGGCCTGGGTTCTCTCTAACACACCTCTCTGTCTCATTCTCTTTTTCTTTCTCAGCTAGAGGACGACATCGTGGCTCGGCCGAATTACTTCACAACTATGAAGAACTTTGCTCTCCAGCAGCCTTCGGAGGATTGGATGATCCTTGAATTCTCCCAGCTGGGCTTTATCGGTGAGTCAGAGCCAAGTTCAGTAACGCTAAGGTTTCAAAGGGAAAAGGGTATATACTATGAAAACGAGCTGTTCTTTACCGTACTGTGTTTTTGGGACTGTTACACTGTAGTTGCCCCACCACTGAGAAACTCTGTGTGAAATCTGTACCTTTCTGAGGCTCAGCAGTGATAAACTGAGTGATAAACAAATGCAGATTTTATCAGCATTCAGATTGGACTAGTTTTGCATGGGAGTGTGGGGTAATGTGTAATTACTACCAGAGTGCCTCTGGATTTTAGTCATTTGTACAGGCAGTATGTGCATGCGTCTGGAAAGATTCTGCTGTATTTTACAACATATTTCTATAAAATGCCCTGTACAAATAATGGTTTTTAAATTATTTAAATAAATGATTTAGCTGATATACTGTCCGAATTGACATGGTGCTACGGACTCCATTATATACTGTGGGAAAAGAGTAAGTGGAAAGTGTTAAGGATGCAGAGCGATAAAATATAGGTGACGTTTCAAAGGATGCATCAGAGAACTGACACTTCAGGAGGGGTTATTTAAATTATTGAGTCCTTATTACGGGTAAAGTCTATGTGCATTTTATGGTCACGTGACCCAACGTTCGCCTGTACCAAGTAAATTATCAGTTTAATTATCAAAAAAATGAGATTAAAATATAAGCAGGGGATTTATTTATTTATTTATTTATTTGGGCGTGGCGACTACACATACCTCGTGAAGACACGCCATCTCTGCGATTCACCCACGGCTGCAGTCAACACGCAGCATTCTGTTTGTTTTATTTTTAAACTTAGCCGGTGATAGGAGAACTGCTCAAGACATTAACAGCTGTAGGATTAGCTTTTCATGCACAACGGTCTTTAGAGTATATAGAAAATGCAATGAAAAACAGAAAACATCCAGTTAGTGGTAGTTATTTTGGATATAAAAACATATTGGTGATGAGAGATGTCAAAGGAGAATGACCGGAATGGTTCGAGATGACAGAAAGGCTACGGTAATTCAGATAATCACTGTTTACAACCATGCTGAGCTGAAAAGCATCTCCTGACACACAGCATGAGGAATGTTGAAAAGCACATCAGGTTCCACTTCAGCCAAGAACAGGAATCTGAGGCTAAACTAGACAGTTGAAAAAAGAAATCACCTTCTCTTCTACTAGCCCTAGGAAGTGTGTTTCTCTTTACAGCAATACTTGCCAAACACTCCTTTGTAGTGCCTGACTAGTGTGATGCTCCACCATCTGTATGTGGCAGGAACACCGACGCTGTTCTGTTTAAGTTCTCAACACTGAAAGCTTGTAGAAGCGAGTCTTACCAGCAGCTGCAAACAGAAACAAATATCTGGAAAGAAGAAAATCAGAGATAATGTTTTCTAAAGGTCAGTTCTCCTCCTGTCGCTGGCATTGTGCCAACCCGCATGCCAGAGCACTAAATAGTATGTCACAGGTTACATGTTTCATGAAGGACGTACTATTTTACTAAACTATTTGGTCAGCTAGTATACACCCTTTAAATCACCAGCTCTCATTGAAAATGAATGTATTTCATTCACGTCACAGTCAGTGTGACCAGGCATTAGAGAAAACTGAAGTTGTGTCTAAAACGGACGTTGTGTGATACCGTTGGTGTTATACTCCAGTAGATATAGTGTTTAATGTATATATTTAAATGGACTTTTTTTTCCAGACAAATATTGCGGTTGCACATAGACCTGGCGTCTGTGAAACTTGCTAAGTAGGCTACAGTGTATAAACAGATATTTTACTCCTCTTCTTGCACATATTCAGTGTCACACACCTTACATATGCCGACTAATGAATATTAATGAAGCTTGGGTAGCTGATTATGCATAGTAATGACTAGTGCGTTGTCTGTGGCTGTAATTTGGATTGGGAAGGCACCCCGCTATGAAATATTATCCCTCCAGGACCATGATCTACACAATGAATACAGTCTGTACTTAAATAAAATAAAAAGAAAAACTAAACAAGCTGTATGTATATACGGCTCATACAGTAAGTAGTACAATTATATAAAACATAAGTAAGAAACAAAAACCCACTTTCCATGTGAGGACCATCCAAATGTCCTCACAAGGCCAAAATTGTCAGATCTTACTATCCTTGTGAGGACATTTGGTCCTTATAAGGGTATTAACACATACACATACACACACACACACAGGCAGAAGGTATAAAGATGTACTGATATGATACATTGTATTCGAATGGTCTTAACTGCATTT
>JAQQZU010000002.1:7350903-7365043 GCA_030068025.1 Parauchenoglanis punctatus | reverse complement strand
GTGTGTGTGTGTGTGTGTGTGTGTGTGTGTGTGTGTGTGTGTGTGTGTGTGTGTGTGTGTGTGTGTGTGTGTGCACTAAAGGAACTCGTTTTCTACAGAGATGTACTGCTGGGCACTGCAAATGCCACAGACTCACTTGGACAGACAAGAGATAAGAAGACACTTATGTATTATTTGTTCACTGGATCATTGCCTTGCCTGGCAGAGAGCGTTGTGCCGTGGCACTCAGTGTCAGTGTGATTCTGCTCACTTTATGTAATATTGATTTGGCTTTCCCCCACTGCCTGGTTGATCATCAGAAGAATCGTAACCTGCGGGTGAAGCCATCCATATGCTGTTTTCCAGTCTTCTTACCACACTTATCTTTCACTTCTTTCATCTCCTTAAATTACTGGACCTCTATAAATGTTACCATCTTTCCTGAACTCTTTAGGATAAGGACTTTGGGAAGCAGACCGTCCATAAAGGCCATGCTAACCCGTTAGCCGAGGTCACCACCAGTCTGAAGACCTACCAGCACTTCACTCTGGAGAAGGCTTACCTGGGCGAGGATTTCTTCTGGGCATTCACACCTGTGGCTGGAGACTTCATACGTATACGATTCTTCACCCCCGTCCGCATAGAGAGGTACACACACATACAGAGTCAGCCAAAAACATGTATACACACTTCAGGAACACTTCTACACCTAAATGTCTGGAGGCTAATGGCCACCATTTTGAGCACCTCTTGTAATGGTAGAGGCCAAAGGTAACTTGTATTAATCTCGTGGTGTCTGAATAAATTTAGTATTAAAATATTTATACAAATTCTTCCTTTCCTGACATGTGTATACATCTTTTTGGCTGACTCTGTGTATGTATATATATACATATATATAAACACTAAACAGAAACTATTTCCTCATTCTCCTATTATGACACATGCTTACAAACTGCTTCCAATTATCTTTTTCGAATACCTACTCACTTTTGACAAAAGAGAAAATTACAGTAGTGAGAGTAAACAGGTCGAGAATTGGAGCCCGCTTCAGTGAGGCTTGCTCTGTATGATGAGGCTTGCCTTATCATGATACTCCCACCAACCTGCTTCACTGTAAGCATGGTGTTCTCATTTTGTTTAGCAATGTTGCATTTCTGCCAAACCTTGCCCTTTGTGCCAAGGCCAAAAAGTCACATTTTGGTCTTATCAGACCAGTGAGCATTTTCCCAGGTTTCCAACATGCCTTTTGGCAAATAATATAGATTTCTTTCCCCCTTTCTACTTCAGTATTACGGGCTATTTCGTGTAGATTGATGACATATAATCTCAGTTAAGTCCATTTCAGGTCCAGGTTGTAATACTACGGCAGTTTGGAAAAAAATTCACCGCACTTGATAGATCTTCCCCTTTTCAATTCAATCCAGCCCAATTTTATTTATGTAGCACATTTAACAATGCCCAAGTCTAAGAGAAGAACGTTTGAGTTTCGACCACAGAGAAGTGTGACTCGGTGACACCCTGTCAAGCTTGTGCCTTCCCTTATAAACTGATGGCGCATAAAATGAATAGTGCACATTTTTTCAGCAACTGGAGCTTTTGTATAGTTCTGGAGAGCAGTGCATTTTATATGATCTACTATATATATTTAAAAAAATGTTTCAAACTGATAAATTAGTCATAGTGTGCTTGAATTTGCTCTTTACTGTTTGGGCTAAATCCTTGGACTCTAGCTAAGAACTAAACTAACCATGCCAGCTCCACTGCAGTGCTGTCTAACTGTTTGAAATAAAGACTAGTGAGTCGATCTTAGCACATGGAGTCTTTTGACTGTGCTTTATGATTACTGCCACTTCCGCACGTCGCTCCTGCGACCCCCCGGTGAGCAGTGCTCTCAGAGCATGTTTTCATGCTGTAGCATTTTGAGCATCAAATGAAGCCAACAACCCTGATGTCTGATTTGCTTTACTGTCGACATTACGATCAAGAGCCTCTTGACTTCAGACCAATCAGGAGAACAAAAATGACAGATTTGTCTACTGCCTTAAGGTCTATGCTTTTTTTCCCCCCTAATATTAAAGAAAGGTAAAGTTTGAGTGTTTTTTCTTCCTTTTCGTACCGAAAAACATACACACGTCATCTTGTATCGGTCACATAGTGATAAAAAGAATAGTGTTCAAGTTTAGAATGGATTCATTGGACGGGCGGTTACACAGTTCTGCCAAAGCACTCAAAGACATATCGTTGAACTGAAAACTAGTGTAATAAAATCAATAAATTACATTGTTGCTACAGATAAAACATGAAACACTGTGGATAGATGTAACATTAGAGCTGATATTTACTTTAACAGGAAATTATTTTCAATAATGATGGATGTCAGGCTATGAAATCTCTGGCCAGTCAGTACACATTTGTCTGTTCTTGTTCTAGATGCTGAAAAAAGCCTGTCAGAATGTATTATCTTTAACTTTTCTTTGCGAGTCCTAGTTTATATCTCTGCACAGCCAAATACGCCCCGCTTACTCCATTCTGGCTGTTTGGTTTAAAATCTGAGAAATGTCGCCTGGTCTCTTTCCAGTCTCCAGCTGAGTGAGCTTTTGCTCACTGTAGACTCACATTCTTGTTCTTGGCTGATAGGAGTGGAACCTGATGTGGTTTTCCGCTGTTGTAGCCCTTCGATCTTAAGGATCACTGTGTCATGCATATGATGTTGATCCTTTTCTGCTCTCCTTGGTTGTAAGAGTGGATATTTGAGGTACCGTTGCTTTCCTGTCAGCTTGAACCAATCTGGCCATTCTGCACCCCTGCTGTTCATAGGATGGCTTTTTTTTTTTTTTTTTTCCCACTGTTTGGTGTAAACTATAGATCTAGTTGAGCAATTTCTGAAATACTCCATCACAAAGTCACATTTTCTCAGATCACATTTTCTCCTCATTCTGTTGACTGATTTGAACATGAACTGAAGCTCCTGACTTAGCTTGCCTGTCTCTTGTACGCAATTTCGCTGCTGATAGTTTATTGGCCGATTAGATTGTTGCACAAATGCAGGTGTTCCTAATACTATTATAAATTATGTATAAATAGTATAAATTATGTGTGAACATGCATCAAGCAAGCAAAGGCTCGACCCTTGTCTTGCCGCACATTAGCAGTTTCTGCATGCTTTGAGCTCATTATAGCCGCTGCGCTGGATGTACGCTGGGTTTGAAGTCGGAAGAAAGAATTATATTAAGCAGAAAAGCCGTCTTTAATCTCTGTGAGCATATTATGACTGTGTGAGACAGCGACATGGACCAGGTTGTGAAAAAGGCTACTGTTTGAATTCGTAAAGGCATAAAATCTCTGCTTTAGTTTTGCTAAAATGGGATGCATCATTTAACTGGTATTCAAATAAGTGAGGTGACTTAACTTGAAACTTGAAACGAAGCATGACACTCCGTCGAGATTTTAGCCCTTTTGTTCACATTAGTGCATTCTGCTTACCCATAAACCCTCTCTCTGGGTGACGAAGGCGATACACAGATGCCATTCAATTCAGAATTGTTTAACTATTAATTATTAAAATATGACAGGGAGCGCTTTTATAGGAAAATAATCAATGACCTACTGATGTGATGTCAGGCAGCCCGACACTGAAGCTGATCATTTGCAAGATTCTCTGTCCTGTTTTACACCTCTCTACACCGCAATTATGTATATTTTATTTATTAACGAGTGACTCATCTGTTTGTAGTTATATTTATGGTTGTGGATCATCAGCAGAGTTGCTTCCTTCGAACACTTATGTTCTAACAGTATTCCTCTCATCAGCCTTTCTGTTTAACCGCTTTCTTTAATCGCACAGTTCATCCACCATCCAAGTCCCTTTGAATTGGCGGCTAATCTAAAAATTCGAATGAGTGCATTAATATAAGCTTGTGATTTGCCTTGCAGCTGGAACTACTCTCAAAGAAGCTGTTATAGAAAATTACTCAACACCTTGTGATTAGATTTGCGAGTCCAGCAGCACTACGGTGTGAAAATTATTCAGTTAACGCCGAGACGCATTGTGTTTTCACTGACGTCGAACACCTAATACCGCAGAGAAATCACAAAAACTGTTATTATATTTGAAAGGCTTTTTTTCCCCATTCAACCATGGACAGGAACTTGGATGTCTTGCTCTGTGGCGTGATAAAGAAAAGATTTTCTCATTCATGCGTTCTCCTACACAGACACGCACTCACTCAGCTCAGCAGCTCGACCCTTTGCTCAGCCTCTGTAGCTTTAAGCTTACAGCTTTACCTTTACTCTGTTCCATTTCCAATCCTCCAATCCTCCACGGAAAGTTTGTATAAGCCTAATGGAGAAGTCATTGAAGCCTGTGGCTAGTGCGAAACATCTGGCTATCACGCTGAGTGAGCCCAGGAGGTCGTTTTAGAGTCCAGCTTTCAATATGATTATGGAAAATGATGTCTTCCTTACTGTGCCGAGAAAGTCCAGACGCTCAGACTGTTCCTCTGCCCTTTGGGGAGATATGGATATCAATCTAAGATAGGAGAGATGTTTTTAAGAGCTAAATGCACTTTAGATTTGCATTTATTCAATTGGCAGGCTATCTAAAGCCACTTACAAGTGAAGCAGAATCCCAAGCCAAGCACAGAGCTGTCAGAGGAGTCTTTTTTTCAGCCAAATGAACAAGCGCATAAGAACTGTAGGAAAAGCAAAGAGAGGCTCAAACATTCTGCCATCTATCATTTATCATCAGCTGTCCCACAGCGCCGCTGCGTTCTCCATTCCGATTGGTCAGATTCAATAACCGAGAGTAGTTACAAGACAAATCACGGTATGATTAGGGCTGTTTGATATGACCAAACTCTTATAGCTTTCATATCAAGACAAGACACGTATCAAGATATAGCACATTTCGTGTAAATTCAAACAATACATAAATAAATCAATAACCTGTTTTAAAGAAGTCAGGAATGTAGCATTTTCAAATGATCAAAAAAATCATCAGAAAAGAGTTAGTCTAAGTGCATATTCTGATAAGGTTGTTGAAAATAACGGCAGGAAAATTACTACCAGCGTTTAAAAAAACAGCCGAAACGAAACATTTTGATGTAAAATAATAATGCTAATAAACGAGAGTCCTTATTTCACACACGCATCCTGGTTTTAATGATGATATTAAAAATGTGTTTACCTGGAATGTGGCTGGGGGGGATTTGTGTACCCAGGCTGTAATAAAATGCACTTTCCGCCGATTGAGTATCACTGATTTAGAGTTTCTCCGTGGTGCCGATTTTTCACATGTGAGCTAAGCGATTCTCAGCAAAAATAGACAGCGAAAAGATCATATTGACCTCATATCAGCAACTTTACCTAACTGACACCTTTCACTATAGTTTAAGTGTCTAGGCTATGTGTCAGAGACATGGGAAAAAAAATAAGTATAATTTTTTTAACCATTTTAGTAATAGCATGTTATTAAAGGAGACAGCGAAGGCTGCATGTGTACTATATAGTCAAAGAAGAAAACCAGTGAAGGCTGTAATTATATTATGTCGCGTTAACAGAACACTAGTGCTCTCTCTCTCTCTCTCTCTCTCTCTCTCTCTCTCTCTCTCTCTCACACACACACACACACACTTTGAATGAGGGTAAAGGCACCACGCACATGTGACACAGCTGGTGTGGCCCAGACATTAGCAGCACCTAGCAGCCTGTCACTCTCAACAACAGATGCCAAAACACATTGCTGTAAAAATTGTGATTTGTGACGCAACAAAATAAAGGACATAATATATCGGCATAACCCGAAACGAAAGACGTTTTTCTGTCTTCGCACAATATATACAACTTACACATGAACTCCACATGAACAGGTTAAAAAAGCATTCATAAGGCGATGTTTAATTAGCATTTTTTGGAAGGAGTCTCCAGTGTCGGCTCTTTGAATCAGTCGCAGGTTAAACTGTCCCTTTATGTTGTCTTCAGGACGTCTCCGGTGATTCTGTAACATAACAAGCTGCAAGCTTTTTGGTCTTATGAACTTCCAGAGAAATAAAAAAGAGCACCTGGTGAGGGAATAACTGTTTCTAGTAGCTCTAAGTGATAACAGGAGCTAACAGGCAATTTCCTGTGGTATAAGATAAATAAACCACCACAGGACATGCTGTTATTGGAAAATAATATAGTTCAGGTTGGTATTGATTATTTTCCTATAACACCACAGCCCATTAAGATTAATTCCTTACTTAAACATGAGTGTTGGAGTTTTTTGGAGTCTTTTAAGAGAAAAGATGCAAGCCAGTGCTAATAATATGGTGCACAGTATGCACAGTAACGGAGAATTGGCAGTCCACACTTGTCTTATCGGGAACCAGATGGAGAAAAAATGTGGGATTATAGGCCACAGGCTGTTATAAAAAGTAAGGAAATATATAACAGGCTGGCTTGATTGCCATTACAGTGCTGCTTAATTTAAATGACTAGCTTAAACGGTTAGTTTTAAGCACTTAATGTTGCATGATTGAACGGCGGCGTGTAAAATTTTTTTTTACAGATTTCACTCACTGGCTGTGTTTTTTCTTTATAGTAACTGTTTACTGGCAAATTAAACCAATAGTGTAAGTATAAAAGAACATTTTGCATGCACCTGGTTCTTCTAGGATGATAACATTAATATCGATGATGTTTTGATGAGAACTCTGACTGGGAGCTGATCTTTTTTAAGATTTAGTTTTGCATGATGCTGACACCCAGAGTTCAAACCAGGAACTTCATTCATTCTAGTATCTTGAACAGCAAGACAGTTTTTTTGTTAAATATTTGAAATAGCGTAAGAAATCGCCTCTAAAACAGCCCATGGGTCAGACACCCCTGAACTGAACTGAATTCACACAACGATGAGTCCTTTTCCCTCACCATTATCTTTGTGTGTGTGTGTGTGTGTGTGTGTGTGTGTGTGTGTGTGTGTGTGCGTGTGTGTGTGGGTGTGTGTGCGGCACAGGTATTTCTTCCGCAGTGGGAACATCGAGCACCCTGGAGACAAGTTGTTCAACACTACAGTGGAGGTGCTGCCGTTTGATGTGAGTGTGTCTCTGTTCACTCCTACACGCAAATAGCTAATTCTGTAGAACACACACCTCAGGGCAAACAACCTGCTTCAGGGAGGTTCCTCTAACTGTAAACCGCAGACATCTTTAAAATCTCAGAACAAGACGAGCTCCATCTGTTGGTTCAGGCTGGCAGCTTTCTCCATGCGGATCTTGGTGGTGCTGAAAAAGAAATCCCTAATTAATCAGAATCAGTATTATTAATCAGTATTAAATGTGAAATATGTAAGACTGTCTGTGTTGAGTGTTGGTGTTTACTGTATATAGTGATGGAAAAAACTTTATTTAAATCTTCATTTCAGTAAGTTGTGAACGCAGCACTTTGTGTTTGCACCCTCAGCAATACGTCACCTTTTTTATGATGATGTGGTGTTTTCATTCTGAGAAGATCGCCTGTCCATGGTCATTAATCCACCTAGTTTGAAAGATTGTTCTACAGTTAGCCTGATCCTGCCTTGGATGATGTGAGGAGTTATGGCATCGATGTCCGTCACACCAGCATGAAGTGCATTGCGTTTAAACAAATTTATTAATAGATACAAAATGGAAGCCTTTGTTTTGTGAAAGTCAGTAAGGAATAGTTACTGATGGAGTAGCTACTAAACAGCAGAAGCCCACATGGGATTCCACTCCAGGCAGCCAAGAACAGGCTCATGGCTGTCATGTGTACAGGCTCATCCAAACCACACAGATGAAGAATAGAAAACAAAATCTAGTCTTTTTTCAGTCTTCAGCTGTACAGGGTTGGTGGGTCTGTGCCCACGAGCACCGGCATGACTGCTGCTGTTGGGGCGTCAGAATTAAGTGGACAACTGTGACGTGATTCGTCGGCAACCAATCAGAGTTTAGAATTGCTCCGCTCTAGAGAAGACTAGAGAAACAACCTTGTAAATTTCGGTTCCGTTCAAACCGTTCCCAATTAAAATGGAGGAGAAATCAATGACTGGCGGGCTTCCTCATTATTTCTGATGTGTCGCTGTTTACTAATGTGTTCTCTAAACTGCATGTTGAAATCTGAGTTAGCACTTAGCATCAACACAAAAGTCACAGCACACAAAAGGCTTTAATTAGTTCATGTCGCTCATTTATTCGATTTCTTACCTTCACATTAAAAAGATTTCTTGAGGTTAACATACTTGTGGTCAGCCGAAACAGAGGTACTGGGTGACATTTCTGTTTGTTTTAAATGAAGTTTGCAAGACAAAGCATTCCGAACAAACCTATATCATCTACGTCACCGAGCGTCCACGGACTTTGACAGTGTCATGTCACTTTTGTTCTGAACCTACGGTTATAGCATCAGATTCCTGTTCTTGGCTGATAGGAGAGGAACCTGATGTGGTCTTCTGCTGTTGTGGCACATCCACCTCAAGGTTTGATGTTTCGTCTGTTCTGAGATGCTTTGCAGTTGTAAAGAGTGATTATTTGAGTTACTATAGATTTTCTATCACCTCAGACCAGTCTGGTCATTCTCCTCTGATCTGCTTCATCTACGATCAGTATTAGTCTGCAGCACCTCCGCGCACAGGATGGGGTTTTTTTGGTTTGTTTTTTTTGCATTTTTCTATGTAAACTCTAAAGACTGTCGTGTGTGTGAAATTTCCAGGAGATTCTGAAATACTCAAACCGGCCCATCTAGTACCAACAACCATGCCGTCACATTTTTTCCCCATTCTGATGTTTGATCAGAGTGAATATTAACTATATTAATATTCTGTAGCTTAATATATATATTATATAGATTCATATTAAATATAATCAGAGTGAATTAATGAAGCTCTTGACCTGTGTCTGTATAATTGTTTGCATTGTGCTGCCGCCGCATGATTGGCTGATTAGATAACTACATGAAAGCGCAGGTGTACAGCTAATAAAGCGGACGGTGCGTGTATATCCACAGGGCTGCGCAATGAATGAATTCCCATTATGATCATGGTTTAGGCTTGAAATGTTCTGCATGCAGGAGTGCATCAAGAACGTCTACAACTCGGATGTTAGACATCATGGGTGACTCAGCGCTGTTATTTTTTACAGGCAAGGCTTCACTAAAACCTCCGTCATAGACGAGTGCGTTTTGTCGAAGGCTACTTAAGAGAATTGGTTTCTGTCTGAAAGTGTGTTCAAACTATAAAAAGCTTTTTTACTCTAGAAATCTGACTCGCTTCATGTTTTTTGTTCCTAGTATATTAATATTTGCTCGTTGTCACGAAGCAGGCTGTTGACTGTAGGAAAATGCCTTCTGTCAGGTTAAAATGCTAAAACGATAAAGTGCAAAAGGCAATTTTCTTTCTAAATTGGCTAAATAATTGCGTCCACAGTGCACGGAAAAATCTATGAGTCAGATACCGGCTTCATTTTGTTAAGAGCTGACTGGACGTCTTCTTCCCTAATCAATGCGAGCGCTTCGTGAAGCTGCACGGTCACTTGCGTGGGCCGCATCTCTGCGAACACCAGTGCCAATGACTGCGTTACGACTGTAATCGCGTTTTTAATGGCCAGGTCACTTCCGACATGTCGTAGTTTGCAGAACCTTTTGTTGGTGTAGGCGGTTTAAGATGTCCTGGCAGCTCATCTTACGTGAGCTTAAAAGGGCTTAGAGTTGTAAAACCCTTGAGTTGTTACCACTTCTTTCGAGTATTAAGAAGCAGCAGCATGAAGTGTCAGGCAGAGCTGAACAAGTTCCTGTTCTTTTTCCTCCGCTAGCTATTTATCCTTTCCCTCCTACACCTTCAGCTAACCACATGGCCCGGCCCGGGGAAGTGAGATACAGCGGCTGGCGATAAAACATTTGTGTGTTTTATGTGCTTGGAAGGTTGTCCTGTGGTGCTCTGGTCGAGGGTGAGTCGTCGTGCTCTGCATGAGTGTGTGTCTTCTTTTGGAAGATATTTTATTGGCATGCTGAAGAGAAGCAGGGAGTGTGGTCATGATTTAAGATTAGCGTTGGAAACTAAAGCTCCCCCACAAGATTAATAGCGGGATTTTCAAGGAACAAGCACCATATTGGTCCTTAACATCTCTCTCTCTCTCTCTCTCTCTCTCTATTCTCTTCCTCCCTCCAGCCCATATTTCTTCTTCTTTTTTGCTATTTCCTGCAGTCTTTGTATTTGTTATTCTTTATCTCCTCCTCCTTGCTTTTTCTCATCACTCCTTCTGGAGCTCCCCAGAGACCTGTTTAGATTTAGTGGAAGTTTCTGGAAGGACAAAATTAGCAGGGGTGTGTACGTGTGTGTGTGTGTGTGTGTGTGTGTGTGTGTGTGTGTGTGTGTGTGTGTGTGTGTGTGCGTGCGCGCTCACACGCATTGTTTTATATCTTGGTTGACACCAAGTGTCCCTACGAGCTTAAGATTATCTGACAGTTCAATATCTGACACTGGGTTCCTTTTTGTTTTTTGTTTTGTTTTGTTCTGTTTTGTTTTTTCAAAAAAACTGCAGCTTATATTTAAACAAAATAAAATAACCCAAAGCTTTCCTAAGGTTAGTGTGTCGAGGAATAGGTGTAGCATTATTAATAATTATATCATTGGAAGGTCCTCACAAGGACAGTAAGACAAACGTGTGGGCATTTAAGTGTGTGTGTGTGTGTGTGTGTGTGTGTGTGTGTTGCTTTCTGAGGCAGTTTGAGAAAGGTCCTGTGGTCATATTTGTCACATTCCAGCAAGTGACAGTTAGAGTGAAGAGAGAATAGAGAAATCTCACAGTCTGAATGCAGCAAGGGATTGTGGGGATCAGCAGCGTAATGCAGACCTGCACAGACGTACAAACACACCATCTCATTTCAGTGCTGTCTCTGGGGCCTTCAATTTGCTTCTGTGGAGCAGAGATGCAGTGCTTTCTCCTTCACCGCTTTACCATTTCACCCCGGCGGCAGCAAGACAATCCGAACCTGTCCCTGCTTCTTTTGGAAGCCCACCACACAAGAGCACTTATTGTACTCTGGGCCAGGGGAGTCACGGTCATATAAATATCACCACAATTCTGAGTGGAATGTGAAGTGCATGAAGCAGTTTGTGACTGAACACAGGGAATTGAAAATTGTAGGTCTAGACCTGGTGTGAATACATGCTGTTACAGGAAAATAATCAGACGTGGTGATAGTGTGATGTCCGTGAGACAGGAGGTGCCTGTTATCGCTTACAATACAGCAAGTAGCAGCAAGACACACAGCTCTCAACATGCGGTTATAGAAAATTAATCAACACTTACATACTGATCAGGAAGGAGAATTCACCTGCTCTGTTATATAAAGTGGTTTAACAATATATATATATATATTTTTTTTTTGCTTTCAGAATATTCAGTCTGAAAAAGAGGCTTTGAAAGAGGAGAAGGAGAGAACCCCGAAGTACCAGCGCACAGAGGACGGCTTCATTAGAATAGGTGAGACACTGATAACTGTCAATGGGCTGTAGATACAATATGAACCGTTTGGTATCTGGACATCTGATCTGTAATACTACTCACAGTTTTTCACAACTCCACACTTTTCATGCTGTCGTGCATTACTTTCGCCTTTGATACAATGAGAACATCTAAAGAGCTCAGCCAAGACCTTAGAAAAACATATTGTGGCCCTTCACAAGTTCAGTTGCTCTTTGGGTGTAACTTCCGAAGAAGTGAAGGTACAAGAATTTTCTGTACAAATAATTGTATGCTTCGCAACCACACGGACACGTCAGGAAAGAGCCATAAATTAACTCCCGGGGATGAATGAACTTGTCCGAAAGGTTCAGCTAAGCCAGAAACAAAGGAACTGCTGAAGGAGTTGGAGACATCAGGTACCAAAGTATGTTAGTGAATGTTCAGTAGCTCGCTAAAAAAAAGCCAGACTGAAGTTTGCGTGTGATCACCAGCCTTTTGGAGGAGTGTTCTCTGGTCCGAAAATTGAATTGTCTGGCCATCATCGCTATGTACAGAGGGTAAAGGGTGAGGCTTTTAATCAAAAACATCTCCCAAAACAACTTCATCTCAGCTGTGAAGCAGAGGAGTGGCAGCATCATCTTCTGAAATTCTGCAATAAAAGGCTCAAGCCATCAACCAGAAAGTAAAAAACTTGGTCTCGACTGCGTTTTGCAGCAGGACAGTGATCCTACGTATACCTCCAACATGGCTTAAAGACAACAATAGGAAAGTATTGCAAAGCCCTGATCTGAGTCGCATAGTAGATTTGTGTACGTAAAACTTCTGAAAATCCACTTTAGTAAATAAAAGCTAATATTAATCTTCCTGTAATTTACTGATGTAAATCCATTAGTCTGTGTCTTTATTTATAACATTTAAATGATTTAGTTGTTTGTATTTTATGGAATTGGACCAATTGAGTTCATAATGAGTAGAATTACAGCTGAGCAGACAAAATAATTGAAGTCAGATACAAGCAAAAATAACAGTGGGAGAGTTTAAATCAGTCCAGTGCACGGCTTTAGTGGACTCGTTCATTTTGAATAGTTTTATGGGATGTAACATAAATTTGAAAATACATTTTAAGGTGTTTATGAACCCACTTCAGTTTGTAACTCCTCCTGTGCTTTACGGTGCTTTTTAACAAGAGTGAAATCACAGTGGAGACACACTGTGTGTGCATCACACAAAGTTTCCCAGGGTCCCATTATAAATGTATCAGTTTTACATAATATTCATTCCTCCTCATTCATAAATTCATTTTAGCCTTGAGATCAATATAAAGCGCAACAAAATCAATTAATTTCAGTCTTTATGAGCAAAATCTGGCCTGGTGTCTGTGTTCTGTATTTCATTAGACATTGAAAAGCTCTGGGCAGCAATTCCAGCTGCAGTGCATCTGCAACTCAATTCCAGTGCATCATCCAACCTCACACCTCATCAAGCACTTTACATGTATCTTCTTATTGCTGTTTCGGATTAAAAATGGCGTTGACATGAAATTATCGCCGCTAGATTAGCGTTCTGTTAAAAGCCGAACAACCGTGTGAACCGAGATGTGTTGGTACAGCAATTACAGAATGACAGATGTTACGTCTTGCGCTTCGAAAGTGTTTGTTGTTGGTTCAATAAATACGTTTTAGCAATCTGACAAAATCTTCCAAGTGTTACTGTATTGTAAATGCGCTACGTTCATTCCCTAGACAAAATATCGCAAGACTAGACTCCTGAGGAAATACCTCATAGTCTTTTAACACAGTAACAACATACTGATGGTTGATGTGAACATGAACTAAAGCTATTAACCTGTAACTGCATGATTTTTTTTGCATTGTGCTACTGCCATGTGATTGGATAATTGAATTAATGAGCATGCGTACAAGTTCCTATAAATGATCCAATGCTTCATATCTGTGAGTGGCAAAAGTATCTGAACCGTTGCTTTCGTATTTGGACCGCATTGTGACACAGTAACTGCAACGAAACATTTCCAGTAACTGTTAATCAGTCATCGGCTTGGAGGAATTTGAGCCAGAACAGCTTCGACTCTGGGATGTTGGTGGGTTTCCTCACATGAGCCACTCACGCAACATTTTTATTAGACTAAGGTCAGGATTTTCACTTGGCCATTCCAGAACATTAACTTTATTCTTCTTTGTCCATTCCTTGGTAGAACAGCTTGTGTACTTAGGGACGTTATCTTTCTTAGGGACCCACTTTCTCATGAGGTTTAGTTGACGGACAGATGTCCTGACATTTTCCTTTATAATTTGCTATTATAAATCAGAATTAATTGTTCCATCAATGATGGCAATCTGTCCAGGCCCAGATGCAGCAAAACGGGCCTAAACCATGACACTACCACCTCCATGCTTCACAGATGGGATACGGTACTTAAGCTGGAATGCAGTGTTTTCCTTTCTCTAAACTAAGTACTTCTCATTCAAACCAAAAATTTTCGTCTATTTTGGTCTCATCCATCCACAACATTTTTCCAACATACTTCTGGCTTGTCTACGTGATCTTTAGCAAACTGTAGATGAGCAGCAGTGGTCCTTTTGGAGAGCAGTGGCTTTCTCCTTGCTGTCAGGAACTGCTTCTCTTGGCACACACGAGTGCGCCCGATGAACTCGGCCACTCGCGTAGTGCTTTTGAACTCT
>JAQQZU010000002.1:7327124-7349334 GCA_030068025.1 Parauchenoglanis punctatus | reverse complement strand
TAAGCCATCTCCGGTCCTGCACATGTGTTCTGCCAAACCCAACCAGCCAGGCAAACCCCGTAAGCCTGGCATTCGTGACACTTGCAGCCCTGCTACACACCATTGTTGTTCAGTGTTCTCCTGATGGTTGACTCATTAACATTAACATTAACCAATGTGAGAGAGTCCTTCAGTTACTTAGAAGTTACACGGATTTACTTTGGGACACTGCAGACTATAACACACCTTGCTCTTGGAGTGATCTTTGTTGGTTGACCACTCATGGAGAAGGTAAAAATAATCTTCAATTTACTCCATCTGTCTGACTGTGGATTGGTGGAGTCCAAACTCTTTAGTGATGGTTTTGTAGCCTCTTCCATCCTGATGAGCGTCAACAACTCTTTTTCTGAGGTCCTCAGAAATCTCCTTTGTTCACGCCATGTTACACTTCCCCAAAACATGTTTTGTGAAGATTAGACTGATAGATCCCTGTTCTTTAAAAACAAACAAAAAAAACAGATTGCTCACTCAACACCTGACTGTCAACCTACTGATTGAAAATATATGACTGATATTACTGCTAATCCTAGAGGTTCACATACTTTTACCACTCACAGAGATGTAACGTTGGATCATTTTTCTTAATAAATAAATCATGAATTATAATATTTTTCTCATTTTCTGTTTAATTTGGTTCTTTTTGTCTGCTTTTAGGACTTGATGATGTTTTAGGTCATATCTGTGCAGAAATATAGAAACTTATAAAGGGGTCCCAAACTTTTAAGCACCACTATATGAGTGATAGGGAATGGTAGAGTTTAGTACCCTGTTCTAATGAATGTGTAATTTTGTGACAGGAAACAGTTGATGGTTTCTGTCTGTCTCTGTAGGTCAGTTTCAGAACGGTATAGCGGAGGGGGAAGTGGAGGCCTCGTTTGGGCCGCTGGAGGCCATGCGGCTTTCTGTGCTGACCGACTCGCCTGTGTGGGTCATTCTCAGCGAGGTAGGCTAAAAAAATGCACCCCTGTTCACCCGGTTTTTATGATGGAAAAATGAAGCCAAGAAAAATCATGTCAGAACGTCCTCAGAAGTGAAAAACAATCAGAAACATTTTAACAAAAAAAAAAAATTACAATAACCTGGTTGCATAAGCGTGCACACTCTTTTATAACTGGGAATGTGACTGTGCTCAGAATGAACCAATTACATTCAGTCTCATTTTCAAAAGTAATTATCCTACAGCTGTAATCAAATTATTCTGATTAACCCCAAATAAAGACCAGCTGTTACTGTAGCATTTTCTTGGTTTCGTCTGACTACTGCAGCCATGGTCCTCAAAAAGCTTACAAAGCCTCGCTTGTTGAAAGATATCGATCAGGAGAGCGATACAAAAGAATTTCCAGAACATCTGATGTACCATGGAAAGCCATGAAGGCCGTCATCAACAAGTGGAGAAAATGGGGCACCACTGTGACATTACCAAGAATAGGATGTCCATTTACAAAAGGACAAGACAAAAACTTACCAGGGAGGCTGCCAGGAGCTGCAGGAATATCTGACAAGTACTGATTACTCTCTGCATGTGACAGTCTCTTGCATTCTTCAAATGTCATGGCTATGGAGTAGGGTGGCTAGACAGAAGCTCCATTCTCAGAAAAAAAAACATCCAAGCCCAATTAATCACCCCCAATCATGTACAAACTGTATCATGGTCTGATGAAACCGATTCCAAAAGGAATAATAATTCTATAATTACAGACGGTATGTTTGGTGCAACAAAAAGCACATCATGAAATGAACACCGTACCCAAGGTGAAGCATGGCGGTGGCAGCATCATGCTTTAGGGCTGCTTTTCTTCAGCCAGAACTGGGGCTTTTATCAATTGCAGGGCTATAATTAATAAATACCAGTCGATTTTAGTGCAAAGCATTCAGGCAGCTGTTATTAAGCTGAAGATGAAAAGGAATTTCACCTTTCAGCACAGCGGTGACCCAAAGCATACATCCAAATCAACAAAGGAATTGCTTAACCAAAAGAAGGCCAATGCTTTTGAATGGCCGAGCTGGAGCCCAGACCTGAACCCCATTAAAAATCTGCGGGGTGACCTGAAGCGAGCTATGCACAGGAAACACCCTCACAATTTGATGAAGGTTTTTGTAAGAAAGAGTGGGAGTCAAGATGTGCCACACTGATAGACTCTTGCACTCTCAAAAAGACCAAGTGGTGTAATAAAATGAAAAGGTACTTCAACAAATATGTGCACATTTTTGCAACAAGGTTATTGCATGAGGTTTTTTTTTCTTCCCCTAAAAAGTTTCTGATTATTTTTCACTTTTTTTGTATACTTTGCAATTTCACATTAAAAGGTGGTAAAAATTCTGACAAGGTTGATTCTTTTACTTTTTTACTTTACATTTTAGCATAGATGTGAAGGCTTGTCATATCCACTGTACATCAGAGCATAAATATGTCCTAGTGTAAGGCATGTGCTCGTAATTGGTTAATTAACCTTTAATTAATCAGGTTCATTAATTAACCAGATCTGTAAACATGCTTCACTCTTTTTATTGGAAGTGTAGGTTGCAAGTACATTTTCCATTATGACTGCAGCTTTCAGCTTTAAAACATTGTTGCAACTAAGTAAGGAATAAATCATTTAGGCGTGCTGTTTTAGGAAAATAATCAAAGACCTGGTGATGTCATGTGGGCTGATGCAAAGTGGAATTACTGTCACTGCACGGAAGTGGAACATGTTTAGTTCTGCTAATGCCAGAGGAATTTCCCAAGTATTCATTTATTAAAGAACAAAAAGTTTTACTGTTTAAACATTTCTAGGTTTAATGATCAGGAATGATCTGGAATGCATAACAGCAGCTATAAAACTCATTCCTTCAAAAACTCTCTTGTGGCAGGAAACCTACGGACACTGGAGACTCTTTCTTTAATAATAAATAAATAAATGTACCCTTCAGAAAACTTCACCAGATAAATGATTACACGTTTTCCTTTGTTAAATAACAACACTTTTTAAAAATCGATTACGTAGACTGCTTGCTATACAAGTCCCTGTACAACACCTTTTAACCAGTCAGATTAGAGAAATCCAAAACGCTATCGTATGATGTAGTTAAATAAGTTGAGGACACATTTGATCATTTTGTTAGATGTTGCTTTTTTAATGATTTTTGTTAGATAATTCCAGTTATTCGACGTACCGGTCGAATAATTCCTTAATTAAAAGCCTTTAATTATCAGGCTTTTTGTGGGGGTTTTTGGTATTGCTGGTGGTGTTGGTTATTGCTCTGTCTTGTGATTCGATTTCATTGGGATTTTTGTTTTCTGGTTAGATTTTCATTAAGAAAGCGGAGTGACGACGCCTCCTTCTGCTCCACGCGGTTTTGCTTGACCTGTGTGGTGCAGGACACGCAGCATCGGCGCAGTGTTTCTTTCAGCTCAGTCCATCAGCACCGCCTGCTGGCCGGAAGTCGCTTCAGCAGGGTACAATAGTGAAGCGCACGCCCACGACGAAGGCACGAGATCACACGCAGCCAAGCTCCTGGCGACGAACAGACGCCGCTGTATAAACTGCATAACAAACTGTATTTATGTGTATATACATGGCTCCTGGTTCAGTTGAGTGTAATCACACTGGTCTATTTGTCTATGGGCTCACCGGATGGAGACTCTCTTGCCCTTTGGAGTACTGAAAAGTTTTTATAGCCTTGAAAAATGCTGCTTTTTTTTTTTTTTGAAAATGGAGGACTCGATTTCTTGTTCAAGATATGATTTGCAAAAGTTTAAATTTTTGTGCTATCATTTTGTGGGTAAATATTTTTAGGTGCAGGGTTTGCTATTCCAAAACAAGTGTAGTTCCTATGATACTTGCACATGTTAAGAATACACACATAGATATGATCGTCATGAATGTGTGTTTGTATGTGCAAAGGTTTATAATGATCGACCAAAGTCAGCCAGATGGATTATAGCTACAAATATTACAAGCTATGAAAGGAAATTAATAAAAAACCTTTGTGACAACCTCTGTGTGTTGAAAATCTGTTTTCTGACATGCTTTTTCCATTTCTGTCTTTGTTTTCAGATGAGATAACGCTATGAGCTACCATGATGAGCTGCTGATAGATATGGTTAGAAATGGTAATGTAGGCAGTGACAGCAGTTAACCGATTTTGAAAACATAATCGTGCATCTAGAGCTTTCTGCACATCAGCTGTCAGCTGCACTTGTGTTTAATATTTTGCTCAGTTATCATTTATTTCTCTCTGCTGACAAAAGAGTGTTACTGTGAATATACACATTGTGCTTTCACCACTGTGGTGCTTCCTTGGATAGCATTTTTCTATCTACCACAGTTATATTTTTTATATGACTGTTAATAAGATATTATGACGTATGCTAGACTTTACTCGCCAAAACTATGTGGACACCTGCCCACCATACCCATATGGTTCTTCCCCAAACTGTTGCCATAGATTTGGAAGCACACGATTGTCTAGAATGTCTTCAGATGCTGTAGCATTACAATTTCCCTTCAAGCCTTCCCATGACAATGCCCCTGTGCACAAAGTGAGCTCCATGAAGACATGGTTTGCCAAGGATGGAGTAGTAGAACTTGAGCGTCCTGCACAGAGCCCTGACCTCAACACTACTGAACTCCTTCGAGAGGAATTGGAACGTTGACCGACGCCCGATATCAGTGCTTACTAATGCTCTTGTGGCTGAATGGACACAAATCCCCAATTTCTTGTGGAAAGCCTTCTCAGAAGAGTGGAGCTTATTATACTAGCAAAGGGGAACTAGATCTGGAATGTAATGTTCAGCAAACACATTTGGGTGTGACGGTCAGGAGTCTTTATGTTACGGCTTGTTGATGCTCTTGTTACACCCAGGCCAACTTTACCCTGCTTTATGGTGTTGCATTACAAGCAATTCTCTGATATTTCCAACTATATTTGTTACGGGATTTGATTAAATTTGTTCTTTCTTTCTTCACTATCCAATACACCATTTTTTGCTGGTATTGGCAAAGTAACAATCCTGAGTGTTGGGTTGGTGCCATCTCCATTTAATACCCAGTTTTCTGAAATCGTGCAATTTCACATTCCTCATTCTGACATTTATTTAAAATCATAATCTACAAAGATGTCACCGTTGTGCAGCCTGTTCTTGCATAGCGAATTGTTTGTAATTTGAAAAAAAACACTGTTTACTTGTAATGATTTTAATGGGCTATATTGTAATTATAGCTTTTGAAGTGTTGCCTTGCTAGAATTTAGTCTCGAAGCAGGGTTGCATGCATTTAGTTTAACTTGAAAGCTTAAGTAAATACGTAATAATAAGTCAATTGAAAGGTTATTATATATATTATTAGTCAAGACAATAGAAATTCCTTTATCTTGAGTAGCCACTTTATCTTGGATCTGGTTCCAAGAATAAAATCAGGATTGTACCAGGAGGAATGTTGGAGCGGTGAGCAAATTTTTTTAATGTAAAAAAAAACCCCAGTAACTTTGAAATGTTAAAAAATGAATTATGTAATTTGATCCTTTTTTTTTTATCCATTGACCCTTTGTTAACATTGAGCACCTGCCCCTGCAGGTCACCGCACAGCTCTGCTATCCTGAGAGAGAGAGAGGCTGGTCCATTGCAGGAACTTCAGAACTCCATGTCCTTCAACTGATGTGTGCTTTTTGTTCAGTTTATCCTATAAATCATTTTCATAATTTTTTTTTTACATTATGAGAGCACTAAGCCTACACTCTTATGATATACGTTTAATCTTGCACCACTAAGGATACTTTGGTTTGTGTCTCTGGGGAACCCTTCATGGTTCTATATACTGAAAAGATCTGAAGTAGAACCTCTTTAGAAAGCTAGAACCATTAATCAGCCAAACAACTCTAAAGGCAGCCTGTTTTGTGAGTAGCACCACAGTTTTTCAAATCTATCAACACAGCGCTACATAGATAGAGGAAGCGTTAATCAAATATTCCCTGGCCCTTTGATGCGGTTCTTAATTTACTTCACACTGAATTCAGCCTGATATTTATTTAAAGGTCTCAGAGATCCACAAAGGCAAAATTGAGCAGCTGCACATTACCCTCATATGCATTTGAAAGTGTATGTAGATGTCTGCTTGTTCTCAGCAGTGCTCGAGCTGAAATGTTTGTTGTTGGGTTCCTGATGCGGGCACACGACTGCTTACCGAACAGAAACCGAACAGGTCACTCAAGATATAGTGAATTGTCTACGTCTCCAGGTTTCTAAGTAGGCAAACAGGACAAACACCATTTTCTCCCTTTGCAAGATTGTGAACTGTGTTGAGGCCCAGTGTTCATTTTATGCTAGACTTAAAAGAAGAATGGTGATTTTTCTAGCTACTCATCATCCACTATGTCTGTAATCTATGTGCGATTACCATAAATGAGAATTTCAACACATTTCCCTCTACTGAGAAAGAAAACATAAAACCTGTTTACACCAATCTGAGTTATAATGGAAGTCTAAGGGCACTTGTTGAATTCCACCAATAAATGTTTAAGCAAAACCTATATTCTGTAGAGCACTCTCCTGTTTTTTTTTGTTTTTTTTGTATTCAAATGTATTTGTAAATTAAATGAAATCTGCCTAGTCCTTCCCTTAAAGATAAGGCTGCTTGTGGTTGTATTACCAGGTTACAAAGCCCTTATAAAGCCCTACAAAGCACTGTAGAAAGTTTACAAGTAAGCAGAATTCCTATGTCTCCTGTATTTCCTGTATTTGCTGTTCTAAAACTCTAGGTAAGACTTCACGTCAGGTCTCAGACCTTAGTTTTGGATTTGTGTTTTTGCATTTGTATCTTAAATGCTTATTAATAGAATTTAACAACCGCCCTTAGAGTGTTATTATAAGCGTATTTGGAGTAAACAGACTTTCTGTTCTCTTCTGATTGCACGCAAAGATGTTGAACCTTTTGTCCATGGTAATTGTGCATGCACTACCATATGGTGGCTAGAGGTCAGTAAACACTGGAGTATTCCTTTAACAGTCTTTTAAAACACAAAAACATGTCATTTGTTTACAAGAATTAATAACTTGGTTTGAAGTGTCCACAAAAACCAGATATGCTAATGTGCAAACTCTGTCCTGAGGAAAATGTAAATGAGTTCAGTCTTTTGTTAGGGGATTGAAAACACAGGCTTGTTAACGCCTGTGTGGGGGCAGTTGTTGACACAGGTGACTCTCCAATGGAGTGTGCTCAACTCTTCTCTTCCACACATCTCTAAAGGTTCTTTTGTTCTATTCATCTATTCACTTTTTCAAATTATTACACTTATAAAAATAGTTTAATAATACATTAAATAATACAATAAGACATTAATATAGAAATAAGACATTTCGGCTAAACAAAATAACCACACAGCTCAGCATAGAGGGCTGATTTTTCACACTGCTGGACTACACTGTCTAATGACAGTGTTCATGATATCACAGAGGCACACATTTTGAAAGTTTGAAAGTCTCTCGGCTGTGTCGTGAAACAATATGAGTTTATAGTACAGTGACGTCACCTAGACTCTACTGACAATACACTTTGACAATACAGCATATTTTATATTGAACGTTCCTCTTGCATTAGCTTCTAAATGGAAAACGTGTGATGGATGCACAAAGCTTAGAAGAGAACGGGATGAGGATAACGTGGTTCAAGATTATTTCTCTTCAAGACCACGAAATAGCAACCAATTTTCTTTCATCGAATTCTTAGGCTGCTTCTGACGTTTGCTAGCTCTACCAGTTTTGAGAAAACGAATAAACAATGTTTCATAAAGTCAAAGTCAAAAGTCAAAGTGAACTTTATTGTCATTCAGACCATACAATTCAAGACTGCACAGCAGAACAAAATTGCGTTTCTCCTGGCTCAATGTGCAAAAACACAAGGACATACTAGACATAACATACATGACATACAGAACAGTACATAAGCACATACTACGGACTACACACAATACAGTACTATATTGCATTATAATGAGACAATACTTTCTTGAACTTATTTTACTCTGAATATAGTAGCATATTTCTTTTCTCTTTATGTTTGCGCAATTTTCAGTAAATTTACAGATAAAACACAGACGATATGAAGCCAATCAGCCTTTAGGTCTTTTGAATGATCTTAATGTTTTAAATATATTTTGCTTTTGAACTGTTCTAACTACAGTAACGTCATGCCAAACATTAAGACTGGAGTATGTGGCCTAGGGAATGCTCTTTAACAACAATTAATTGACATGTGAGCTCCATAATTATTGGCATCTTTCACTTAAATAAGCAAAACTTTACTTTTACACATAAAGTGATTAATACATGAAATGAGTGATATCTCTCTAGGAATAGCCAGAGTGGTTCGAGATGACAGGAAGGCTATGGTCACTCAAATAACCACTTTTTACAACCGTGTTGAGCTGAAAAGCATCTCAGAACACACTACAGAGCAGAGCAGGGCCACATCACGTTTCACTCCTGTCAGTCAAGAGCATCTGAGGCACAGGGTCACAGGAAGTGGGCAGACTAGAAAAGTGATCTTTTTCCTATATTCAATTGTCCAGTCTGAAAACAGACTGAGACCTAGACAAGATATATTCTTATAAATATAAAATATAATTAAATATCTCAACGAGGAGGAACTCAACGGACATATTTCGTCATTTGTACTCCATTTAATCTCGCCTTAATTCACGGCCAACCACAAAATTGTCCCGCTTGCTGTTCAGTAACCAATCAGCGTGCACTTCCCCGTCGTTCTGAGCCAATCAACTCTGTCCACGAGGTTCGGAGGTGGAGCTCGTGTTTCCTGATAGACATGATATCCAGCCAATTACCTCATGACAGTGCTTGAAATACGGCCGCCTGGGAAATGTAACAGCCAATCAGAGAAGGCGGAGGGCGGGGCTACTACTTCAGCATTCATTCTCCAAAGTCACACGTGATCCTCTGTAGTTCCAGGCGGTTTGGGTCTATCAGAGAGCGGAGGGGTGAGTAAACTCATTATACAGCTCATTTATATCAAATAAACAAATTCACACGGTTTGTGACTTTGATGTGAAAATGGTTTATTAGGTAACAGTGGTTGTGAGTGCCTGTGCTAGTCTCAGTGAACGTAGCAGTGGCCGAGTTTGACGAGCTGCGTGGCTCTCGAGGCCGGTTCTGTGCTTTACCTAGCAGCGCTAATTAGCTTAGCTAAAGCTAACTGCTGTGGGTGTCATGTCAGAGAGAACGAAGCTGCAGAACCTGTTATGACTTCTATAAAGACTTATTTTTTTAACTATGAGTCAGACAGCTAATTATCCCTAATAGCGATACACCTGTAAACGCTCGGCACGGGATGATTAATTTACTTAGGGCTGGATGTAAAATGCTTCCTTACACCCTGTGTAAGGGCACTACATAGGGTCTGTGATAATGTCTCATACGCACTGTATAGTGCACTTCATGGCTAAAGTTCAGCTTGTTGACATTCGACCTGAGAATGACAATTGCGAATGAGAGGGACAAACTCATTTTGAGTCAGGCTTTAAAACTGTGCCCTCGCTCATGGGAAAGCTTATTCAAAGTCATATTACACTCATTAAATGTGTTCAACTTGGTATGAGTTCTTGCTCTGTGTGTGTGATTGAGAGAAAGAGAAAGAAAGAAAGCGCGAGCTGTTGGGGTCTGAACCAGCCCGACTGGTCATACATGCACGTGCCATGCATGGATTTATTACGACCACTTCCGGTGTGGAAAGTTCCAGAATCCCACATAATTAAAACTGGTTATATCATTTGCATAGCTTTTTATCAGCTAAACGTTTTACAACATGTGAAGGGCAAAAAGCGGCTGTGTGTGTGTGTGCGCGCGCGCGCGCGCGTGTGTGTGTGTTCGTTCTCGTGTTAGCTCATGTTGTTGGAGACTCGTGCTTCTTAAACAAACCACATAAAAAAACGGCACAGCGGCGGTTATTTCTCATTGTTTACACCTGACCACAGTGTTTCTACTCACTGTCCATCTTTTTCACCTTTCAAGTCCAGGCTTGACCTTAACAGTGGACCCAATACAAGTCCCCCCCTGTTTCTGTATTTGGTTATCTCAAAGCTTATCAATCTCATCTCCTGTCACTTTGCACCTCACGGCTGAACACGTGGCCATGTTATAGTTTCATATTGCAGTCTTTCTCTAACCTGTTATCAATTCACTTTTTAATGGAAATGTGAACCATTACCACAACTAAACAAAATTAAATATTCACTTTCTGGTGAAAAAGTTAGCAAAGCTGTTAACTTCTATAGAACAAAATAATGGCAGGTAAGTTTTACCCTATAGGCAATGAGTTACGGTTTAGTATGAATTAATTCAGGGTTGTTTTTTTACATTGAGTATTACTTTGGAAAAATGGTGTCGGTTTATTCCTTTAAAAATATGTTTTTCATGGATATTCTAGAGTTAAAATTAAGTTAATTTGTATATATATAAAAAAGTTTGAGCTCCAGATTATTTACATAACTATGCAGATTTTTTTAAACAAATGGACTGAAACAGTTTAACTGCAAAAGTTCAGTATATTTGTAAAAAAAAAAAAAAAATCTGGTTTTGTGGATCAGTTCTAGAGTTTTTATTTGTAAGGGGAAAAAAAAGAAGCAGGTTTTGCAGATAAATCGAGTCACATTTTTCTGTTTATTCCAGAGGAACGCAGGAGAAACCTGCAAACCCGTCGGCTCTGGATGTAAATGTTGGTCTGACGGAGCGTCACTTCTGCCAGTTACGGTCGTCACATTTGTGTGGAACCCCGTCACGGCATCTGATTGCGAAATTGCCTTTTCTTTAAAGTCCTCATGCAATACTTCCTTCAAGTCAGTTCAGAATCAGACGTGTTCGAATACACCTGTTATGTCGCTTTCTGGATAGGACTTACATTGTCTCCGAAGCCCGGAATATTTTTTTTTGTTTTATAAAAAAGCTCGGCATCCTTTAGTTGAATGAACCGCACGTGCCGTGACTGCTTATTTTGATGATTGTGATTATATGTGAGTGCTAGTCCAACTTGTACTTCATGCGAGTTGAACTGTGTGGGCTTTCGAGTGACTGCTCGCTCTCCCCTTCCCCCTTTCCTAACTCTCAGGCTTGTTATTTACCCCAGGCTCAGACAGTAATGTGTGAGAGCTTAGCTTGGAGCGTTACTTGCTGGTCAAAGGCAGTAACATGACAAGTCGCCACATGAAGCCCAGCTACGTAAACCAAAAGTGCACTCTCTTGTGCGTCAGCTGTGCTTCTTGTGGGAACCGTTTTCAAGGCTTTTTATCCGCTGTACGATTATTTTTTTTTTAATGAACTGTTCAGAAAGGAATTTCCATGTTGGGAGCTCAAAGAAGTGCGAGGACATCCTTCTGAACTTCCTGGACATGTTGTACATCAGTCTTGTGCTGTGAGGTGGACAGTGAAGAAGGCAACAGATACTGATGTGGCTCAGAGAAGCAGCAGAGCCCATCTTGCATGGCTGTCGTCATGTTGGCTTAGTGCCACAAACTCTCGCCATGTCTTGGTCGCGAGACTGGCAATGCTACACACTTGACCCTGAACGATCGTCGTCCACATCCTTGCATGTCGTCCGACTCTTCATCTCGCCTTAGAAGCTTGGAGCACGACTCGGCTCCTGTAGGGTCATTGAGCAGTCGTTCTTCAGAGGTTGAACTGGTCGCTCTCCTTTGCTGTCGTGGGCGCTCAGGATTGCAGTGGGACTCTTTATCAGACGTTATGAGATTATCTTCTCTTCTTGTGCAGGGTGTGGGAGACGCCGATGGGCTTTAACATGCTGAACCATGTACGGATACGGAGGTTGAAGTCAGCGTTCGCAAATAGCACCATAATGATTGGTGCAAACACCAGCTGTTGGGGAAGTCTTGGCCCCCTTGTGATTCGACAGAGAGGAACGCACTATCCCTTTTGGTCCCGCGTGCATCACTGTTGACTTAAGGCCTTAGGAAACCTAACCACAAACGTTTTGCATGTGAACAGAGCAAACGAACAGTCACCAGCCATAGGCCAGATGTGAATCCCGCTAGGTGTTCCAGCAAGATTGAACCAAATCTGGCCGTCGTTCAGCAGCTCCGCTTTTCCAAACATGAACCCGCTCAGCTTCCGTAGCGGATCCTTTCTTGCGGTTTATCCAGTCCTGTGCGTTCCTGTGAATCATTTAACTGAACGCAGCTCTTTTGGCCAGAGACTAGCTACAGGGCTAGAGTTCAGTTCAGAGCGTCCCAAGTACAGTTTGAAAACGGAAGGAACGAGAGTTATGTTTTTTTTTTTATTCTCCTTGCGTCAGTTACAAGTGAGCTCGGTCATCAGTTTGTGGTAATATGAAGCAAAGCACAACTTACCCACTTCAAATTATTCTATTTAAAGCCATTAAGTAAATATTAGTGGTTAAGCATGAAAAGTCGACTGTTGGTCCATTACGCAGACCTTTTATAAAGCTTTGTATTTGTGTAGCTGTAGTTCTGGGTTCGAGTACAAAAAGCGAAGGACGTTACACTGAAACTGAACACGCTGTTCACCCGATAAGAGAAATTTTGTGATCTCTGTGGTCATGTTCACCAGTTTGCGATTATGCCGTAGTTCGTAATTTGTTGTTTTTCCCACACTGGTTAATGTTTAGCTGGGTATTAATGTCGATGCGGCGTCGCAGGTAGCGTTTATACTCCTGAGCTCTCGCTGAAAGCATTTGTGTTTTAACTCGTCCTTATTCAGCAGTATGAGCGGCTCTAAGCGCTTCAGTGTAACTGCTGTTTAAATCCGCAGGATTAAACTGGCCGTGACGATGACCTACAGCTGCTATAGAGCCTCGTACATTATACGTTTATATTAACTTGTATTAACCACTTACCAGCTCCAGTGTTTTACTCGTACCTAATGGCAAGGTTCGGTCTCAGCCACCCTACATCCTGATGACGTGAAGGAAAAACTGAGCTATTTGTACAGTTTTGAAACAAAAATGGTAATGCATCGCTAATCATGTGAGCTGAAACCGTTAGCTTGGAGGAGGTGGGGATGTTTTCTGTATCCGCTGTTTGCTCGGCAGCGCTGCGCGTGTTTATGGTGCCTAAACACCTATTATTCTGTTCACTGAGGCCGAGTCGGAACACGGTTGATGCTTCTGGTTCGTTTGGTCTGTAAGTAAATGAAACAAAATGCTGGCTGAGGGGCGTGCGGTGATCGAAAACCTTGCCACGAGGCTCTAGTTTATTGGTCAGAAGTAAAAAAGATCTGTCTGTCTGGCTGTGTCGATCTCCATCACTTACTCGTCTGCCTGTCTGTCTGCATCTCCACTTCTGCCTTTCTGTCTGTCTCAATATGTTCATCTTCCCCATCTCTTTCTTCATTTCTTTGTATGTAAAACTCCGTAACTCTGCTCTGTTTCACTCCTTCTATCCATTTATCTATTTCGATTGTAAGTTTTGTTTTTTTGTTTTTTTTTCTCCTTAGCAAGCTCTAGTGTTTCCTTCAGGAGACGGAACTCTAGTTCTAAATAAATTACCGGATAATCATTAATCTGCGCGAAACATTTTGTGCGTCGCGCGCAGTGTTTATTTCCTCATTTTCAAGCAGAACCCATTACATTTCTGCAGCTGTGTCTTTTGTCTCCTGTTGTCAGTGGAGCAGCTCGCATGTCCAAAAATACCCCAACCCAAAACACGCCACGTTTGGCCGACTTCCTGCAGCTGGGTCCAGACAGGCCCGAATCGCTTTCTCGCCGCGTCCAACCAGCTGTTTCGCTCTGCGGCCGAGCGATCGCCGCGCTCCCACCTGCACAAACATACAGCCCCAACGACGAAAACACACCGGGGTTCGATTCCAACAGCCTAAAGGGCGTACGTGTGAAGTCACCCTTGAGCTCATTAGAGGAGCGTCAGTGAGGGGGAGGGGGGAACGCTAGGTGCGTATGAGCGAGGGAGATGAGCAGCTTATAAACTCTGTTTATGGATACGTCCTCCGAGGAATCCTCCGTAGCCTTGCTCGAGTTCCTCAGCCCCGAGGGCTCAACAGGAGTCACACGGCATGGATGGAGGGTTGAAGAGCGGTTTTTCTTTCTTTCTGAACAAGGCTCTGCTTTCAGATCTAAGACCGATTCCTCTCTGGTTTCTGCAACGCTAACGTTGATTATTTATCTTCTATGGTACTTAACAGGATTAGTTCCTGTTCCTCGTGTTTCCAGAACCACAGCATAGTTACCATTTGGGTTTTTTTTTTTTTTATTTTTTTTTTTCCTTTTCCATGCCGTCTTTGTAGATCTGAGAGTAGATTAGTAATGTAGGAATGCAATTACAGTAGTTAATGCATGTGTTTTTGTTGGTGCGGTGCTTCAGAGGCATAATCTCCTCGGGTTAAATCTCCTTAAGGGAAAGAGCAGAGGCTGCAGAACTCCCTCCCTTGCGTCTGTCGCCGTGGCAACGGGCGCCTGGCAGCAAGGCGACGCTAACGTCCACCGTGTGCCCGACAGCCGTATGACACCGTTAGTGAGTTTGGCTCTCCTGCACGCGTGAAACCCTGTGACTCGTCAGGCGGCGAAGGAAACGTTTACTGTCTGAGGTTTCTTGAAGGCAGTTTTGGTAATTACATGAAATGCTCGTTCCACTTGGAGCTTCGTTTACCCACAGCATGTCACTTTATTCATTCATTCCCTTTTTTTTTCCCTCTTAATAGAACCTGGATAATTATAGGCAGAGTAATAAACAAATGAGCAGTATTTAATATCACCAGTAGTGTTGACGTTCTCATCAGACTTGCGGTCACGTGCTTTCAAAACAAAACTCTTATCGTTTCTATAGTAACAGCTAAATCAGCATTGCTACACTATAAGTGACCGGTGCGAGCTGTGGACATGTAAGACTATACATGGGTAAAACGTATGCTGTTCTTTTAAGAGATGAAACAAATTGTAGTTGCTAGCAAATTGCTGTTGTATGAGTACAACAAAACATGATGGGCTGTGCTGTTCTAGGAACGTAATCCGTGGCACGGTGACGTTGCACAGCTTGATAATACTTTTACCGGTATGACGTCAACGTAACTTTTCTCAGGACGGCATGTTGCTTATGGCTAAACAGTTTGATAACAGCATGGGCTTAAATGCCTAATTTAATGTCATATCCTCTTCTCCCCCCCCTCCTGTGTCTCTAGACTATGGAGCTGAAGGTGCAGCTGTGTGTGCTGCTGCTTGCGCTGAGCGTGTGCATGACGCCACAGGTGCGGGCTCATGATGAGGACGAGGACGTGCAAGTGGACGACGACCTGGGAAACCTGGACGAAGAAGAGCTTCTGGACGGAGCGGGAGAGCTTGACCTCGAGGAGGAGGAGGAGGAGGAAAAGCCGACGACCATCACAGCAGCACCCACCGTAAGACCGACAGCTCCAGTATTCCCTCATTAGATTATCCGTCCAAGCAGTATTTTGTCTTTATCTTTATCTTTATCTGCCGGGGCATAATGCACAGAGACCTCGCCGTCATTTTCGTCATCAAATATCTTTCCATTTACGCCGTCGTTATAATTTAGTCATATAAATCATTTGTCCATTTTCCGCTGACAAAGTGACCACCGTCACCTGCTGACCTGCTGTAAGTACTGCCGTAGGAGTAATGATGTCACCCAGGAGCTGCGAGGGTTGAGAGAATAGATATGTAGTTTGCTTGTTTTAGGAATCAAAGCCTTCTCATTTCCTCTAACTGGTAAATCTCATCTTGCAAAAGCAGGATTCCCAACAGCTGCTTTTCATCAAGCAGGTTTTGACCCCTATTCATCTGCTTTTAGTACGTCGTTAATAGGAGTCAACCTACGGTGAAAGCGAATGATTAAACTCCAGTTTAGATTTTAAGATGGCATTAATTGCAGCTTTAATGGACCAGACTGAAGGCGAGACACACACTCACTGGCGTGACGATGTCTGTGTTCCAGGTGACGTACAAAGCTCCAGAGCCAAAGGGAGAGCACTTCTTCGCTGAGTCATTTGATAAAGGAACACTGGAAGGGTGAGAGGCTTTATAACGCGACTTGTAGCAGATTCACGGGAGACGGACGTATCCGATGTGCTTTAACTGCTTTTGTTCCTTCTGTTCCCAGGTGGGTTTTATCCCAGGCGAAGAAGGAAGACATCGACGAGGAAATCGCTAAGTATGATGGTAAGTGTTCGTCGGAGAGCTCATCACTGAGCCATTTTTCCATTTTGATCCAGGTGGGAACACCGCAATTACGCTTGGACCGAAGTAACAAGTGCGAGAGCATCCGAGTGGTGTGGCCAGCTCGAATTGCAGTGTGAAAGGGTTGCGATTTTTTTTTATCTATCTAGCTATTTATTTATTTTTGATGCGACCTGCTAGACTGAATCGCAAGACGCAGACTGAGCCAAAAGACAGCGCTGTAGGGCTGCAGAAATGCGAACAAAAACAGGAAAATGGCACTGGCTGTAATGCAGCAATGTTCCTAGTAATTCGATGAGCTTCGGCGCCGTGTTCTTCATGCCCGGGTGATTGTCGCGATTTCTCCACACACTTTACATGCCGCATTTTTCTGGCCTGAGTACATGGTTTTGTTGTTCATTTAATTACAAACCTCACCAAATAAACTATATCAAATTATCCTATTAAGTGTGAAAGCACCTGTCATCCTTTAACCGATCGCAGAACCGCGCAGTTACCCATTTATCTTTGTATTTTCAATGTTGTGTTGAGACATTCGCCTTTTTCCTTTCCCTTTATCTCGAGGCCTTATAATCAAGCAATATCACATTAACAAGAGTGCGGTTGTACTGAGTATCGGCCAAAACACAGCCATGCTGACACTCTGTGTAACCGCACTCTTGCTAATGCGATGTTGTGAGTCCAATATTACTTTTATGCAGCAGTTTTATGAACAAGTTCATTCATATCGCTTGAGTGACATTTCGGACACAATATGGCCAAACGTTCTGTTTATTTTTGCTTAGAAAGCGGAAGTAGATCCCAGAGAAGCAACACTCACGCTGTAGCTTGCTCACACTGATTTGGACATCGCTGTTAAATGTGCTTCTGGAATAATTAGCATCCCTTCTTCCTTTTCATCTTCATCTGAACAGCTGAACAAGTCAAACGCTCTATTCCTGATTTTTTCTGTTATTCTGTAGTTTTGAACCAGGAAGTGGAATTTTGCGTGGTGTTTCTACTGTTGGCTAAAACAGGCAACTTGAACAGAATCTGGTGTCTCATGGCTGGCGTGAGAATAAACAGAACTTCTGGCATTCCAGTAGGAAGAAACAAAGATGTGCTGACTGAACAAATAATGAATGAACATGTAGTCCTGAAAACAAACTCACCATATGTGTGTGTGTTTGTGTGTGTGTGTTTACTCAGGTAAATGGGAAGTTGAGGAGATGAAAGACACGAAGCTGCCTGGCGATAAAGGCCTTGTACTGAAGTCCAGAGCCAAACATCACGCCATCTCCGCTCTGCTGCTCCGACCTTTCACCTTCGACACCAAACCCCTCATCGTCCAGTGGGTTTATTTTTGTATTCATGAACACGCGCACATTTGGACGGATGTCCGTCCAGCGTTTTTACATCCAGCTCATTGTTTACAGCTGTCGTTGTAATTTTCTGCATAAATTGCTCTAGAAAAGTATCCTGAACTCTTCCGTGTTGGATTTCAGGTACGAGGTGAACTTCCAGAACGGAATCGACTGTGGCGGCGCCTACGTCAAACTGCTCTCCCAGAGCGCAGACCTCAACCTGGTAAAACCCTTTTTGCGTAGAGTTTAATATCTGACTTCTTCAGATCATAAAACCCCATTTTTCAAAAACGTTGGGGTGCTGTGCAAAGTGTAAGTAAAAGCAGACTGTGGTGATTTGCAAATCATTTGACGCATCATCTCCGTTCCCAAATATTTACAGAGGGTTATAAAAAGAAGTGGCAATCATGCCCCTGTTCCAACTTTTTTGATGTGTATTGCTGGCATCAAATTCATAACAAGCATGTATTGTCCAAAAAACTGTGCAAATTTCTCAGTTTCAACATTTGATCTGGTGTCCTTGTTCTACAGTATTTTCCATTAAATGTGTGTTTACACGATTTACAAATTAATGCATTTTGTTTTTACTTGCATTACTGACAGCGTCCCAACTTTTCTTTTTTCGAAATGGGGTTGTATTTTCTTTTATCATCTTATTTTATATCCTGACATGGAGCTGGTGTTGGTTTGAAAATTCTCACCGAGCCGCTCGATTGTAAACCTGGATATGAGTCAAATAAATTGCTTTCAAAAGCAACCATAAGACAAATGTGTTCGTTATGAAAATCCAGAGATTTTCGTTGTTGGCATAAGGAATGCGTTTGTGAACACTGCTACGTGCTTAAGTGGCCTAGCTAATGAAGTTATTTGTCCTCTCCTGTGTTTGCCCCTGCGGCTAAATGGTGGAGGAATATGGAGTATGTCAGTGGAGCAGCGGTGTAGTAACAATGCACTCCATGCTCCATGGCACTGTGTAAACAAGTGACCTTCTCCACAGTGAGCATCATGCGCTTCAGGCTGAACCCTCAATTTCTGTCTGTGCTTGCCATCACACGGCATATTCAGAATCAGAAAAACTTTATTGATCACCTGAGGGAAATTATTTTGGTTGCAGTTGCTCAGCAGCCAGTTAAAGAAGAAAACAGAAAAGTAGTAAAGTGCCCAATGTGCATAGGTAGTGTATATGATGATAGTTTAAACTGTACAGGTACACGTTCTTTCACAAACGTGGAGATGGAAATATTTAAGTACACTTTACTAAACACAGTGCAAAGCCTGTTATTATGCTCAAATATGCAAAACATATTGTGCAAAAGATTAGGACTGTATAATGTATATTATCCACCTTATACTGGATGTAAGTGATTGGAAAAGATAATGTTCACTGTTCGGCTGAAGGGGAGAAGTTGCATATTACAAAGGTGCAGTAGAGTAAAGCCTCTCAAGTCCCCCCTCCTGTCATCTCTCTCATTCAGAATGAGTTTGTGGATAAGACCCCGTACACCATCATGTTCGGGCCAGATAAGTGCGGTGAGGACTACAAGCTCCACTTCATCTTCCGTCACAAGAACCCCAAAACGGGCGAGTACGAGGAGAAACACGCCAAAAAGCCTGATTCGGACCTGCGCACATACTACACGGACAAGAAGACGCACCTGTACACGATGGGTAAGATTTACAGTCATTTAGGTGCTCTTCCTGTACGGATACTACAACAACAATATGCGACGGTGATGTGCTTCAAGACGAATTGTTTGGTGTTGTGTTGATGTGTCAGGTCTATGATGTCAGTCAACATCACTCTCATTCGGTTCTGAGCAAATCTACCTAATAATTTGCTGCTAGTTAATCTTAAAAATTGCCAGAGTCCTGAAGCAGTGACGGACTAAATGAATCAGCAGAGTAGTAATTAACAGTGCAGTCTCTGACTGAATAGAGTGAATGACTGCTATAATAACTCGCTGTCTCTAACGTAGTGGATAGGACCGGGCGAGCGCTATCATGAAGTCAATAAAATCGAGAATATAGAACGGTCATAATGACAATGTAATTATCCAGATTGTATGTAATGAATTAGTGAAATAATGAATGCTGGTGTCCTGTCGTGTGTTATTCCCTGTAGTGTTAAACCCAGACAACAGCTTTGAGATACTGATTGACCAGACGGTGGTGAACAGCGGAAGCCTGCTGAATGACATGACCCCTGCGGTAAACCCTCTCGCTGAGATCGAAGATCCCGATGACCACAAGCCAGAGGACTGGGACGAGAGGCCCAAGGTCCAGGACCCCGATGCAGTCAAGCCTGAGGAATGGTATGTGCTTAATGGAAGAGTCATTTAATCGTCTATAGGAACACTCCAAGTCCCGTGCCTGGAAACTACACTTTATATACACTCATTGGCCACTTTATTAGGAAAACCTTAATAATACTGGGTATGATTTTCAGATGGGGTGCTAAGAAAACGTTCCCCACACCATTACACCACCCCCACCAGCCTAAAACAAATTTCCCCCCCAGATTTTCTCCCTAATTTAGTCATGTCCAGTTTGCATCCATCAGACATCTACACGGCTTCCTCCGAGGCACGTGAATCTTTCCGAACCGCTGCACATGCGTAGCCCGGGGATGGCGTAACACCATCCTTCCCCTTCTGTACACATTCGCTCTGTGAGAGAGCAGGGGCCGATCTTTGCTCTCTGAGCTCTCGGGCCATGGGCGGTTATGTCATTACCAGGATTCGCACTCTCCCGATGATGGCCTGAACTTTTGACACGATGCAGCTACCACCTGCATGTTTCAGCATAAATCGAGTCATCAGATAAGTAACAGAGTCTGAAAACAAAGTATTTTCATGCTTTCGACCAGGATATGAAAAGAATCAGGCAGTAAGGCTCATGTCCTTCCCCGTGCTGAATCATAAGTGTATCTGTGCCACCTCTTTTATTTTCCATGGATGCTTGAAGTCAGCCATCGAACCATCTCTTCTGACGAGTGACTCATCTCGCCTCACTTCCTGTGACCTCATCCTGTCCGAGCAGCAACAACAAAGCAAATGCAGCTTTTTTTGGTTCTTTTTTTTTTTCTTTTTTTTTTATAAATAGCATTTTCACTCTGTACATTAGAGGATTCTGAGGCAGTTTTGCATTTCTCTTCATTTTTCTTTGCAGTCATTTTGCTACAGAAATGTGTAAAGCAAGCTGTCAGAGTTGTTCCCGATTATGTTTAACACCGAAGACGTGAAATTGGCACTAACATGGCAATGACCTGGAGTGCGCTACTTCAGTGCTGCCTAAAGACTCCGTGAAATTTAGATGTTACTGAAGGTGCTGACCTCCACTCTGTACTTTGCCATCCAAAGCAGTGGAGGACGTTGCTGCAGTTAGAGTTCTGTCAAGAGCTGGCACTTTCAGATTCATATCTGCTAATGCCATGCTGCACTGCTGCTATTTTAATCTCCCTCTCCCTCCCTCTCTCTCAGGGATGAAGATGCTCCAGCCAAGATCAGTGATGACGATGCAGTGAAACCTGACGGCTGGCTGGATGATGAGCCTGAGTACATCGGTGATCCTGATGCCATCAAACCAGAGGACTGGTAAGGTTCCATCTCTGTTTATAAGCTCACAGCACCTTGAAATAAAATGATATGAGGAAGCAAGATGTAAAAGCCACTACATTTAGATCTGCTTTCTCTATAAGGAGTGCTGAATCTTAGCAAAAAGTGCTCAAGATTAGTGTTACTAGGTGTTAAAATCTCTGCATAACCCTTTTTATTATGATATGGAAGGCAAAAAGTGATCCATCTTTACTGGGTCATTTCTGAATTTCTTGCTGCATGGCCCAAGGATTTCAGGGCCATGTGCTGTTCCAGATGCAGGGCTGAATTCAATTAATGCCATCTCCCCAGAGCAGACGCAAATGAGTCCAGGAATAAGATTGTGTGCGCGCACGTGCACCACCCATCTTGTTTCAATTTCATTTCTTTCTTTTTTTTTTCTCCTCTGTCCATTCCTGCATCAGTAACGTTCTGTCCTGTGCGCTCTCGCTGCTTCTCTCTATAGGGATGAGGATATGGACGGTGAGTGGGAGGCGCCCCAGATCCCCAACCCTGCCTGTGAGTCTGCCCCAGGCTGTGGAAAATGGGAAAGGCCTCTGATTGACAACCCCAACTACAAGGGCAAATGGAAGCCACCAATGATTGACAACCCCAACTATCAGGTAACGGCCCAATATCTGCCCCAAAACATCAAATAAGTATTTACGAAAAATGTTGTCATCTCTTTTGTTTCTCCGGTGAGTGTCTCGTCTCTTTAGCGTTCACATGGTGAAAGTTTAAATCTTAGAGTTTAAGTTTTGCACCGAATTAGTAGTTTAATTTAAGCCATCACCACCATGACCAGGCAGTTACTAAGGATGTGGTCTGTCTTTGTCCTGTAAGCTTTATATCTGACTGCTCGCTTGTGCCTGCGGGACAGTAAAAACCTATCACTTAGATGGATTCCCAGTCCCAGGAACACCAAACTTTCTGGCAAGCGTTCTTTAAAAAAAACAAAAAACGTCTGTCATGTTTATCTGTTTAGAATATAGTATCCATCCATCCATCCATCCATTATCTATACCGCTTTATCCGTCTGGGTCGCGGGGAAGCTGGAGCCAATCCCAGC
>JAQQZU010000002.1:7311383-7327024 GCA_030068025.1 Parauchenoglanis punctatus | reverse complement strand
CTCCGTGTCTCTCTCGCTCGCGCTGTGTCTCTCTCACGCGTGAATCTCTCTCTCTCCCGCTCCCTCTCTCTCTCCCTCCCGTCCATCTCTCTCCCTGTCCGTCCGTTTGTCTCTCACTCTCTCTCTCTCTCTCTCTCTCTCTCTCTCTCTCCCCTCTCCGTCCATGTCTCTCTCTCTCTCCCCCTCTGTCTCCGTCTCTCACTCTCTCTCTCTCTCTCTCCCCCCTCCGTCCATGTCTCTGTCTTTCTCGCTCTCTCTCTCCGTCTCCGTCTCTCTCTCTCTGTCAGTGTTATCTGAACCTCCCACTATGCTGTAATTTACAGAAGAAGCCAGCGACCTCTGCTGCAGAGTACAAGAAGACTGACGAGCCTCAGCCTGATGTGAAGGAGGAGGAAGAAGAGGAGGAAGAGGAAGAGGAAGAGGAGGAGGCCAGGGATGAAGAGCCAGGTATGATCTCTGGGCACACTGAAGCTTGGCTCTGTCTTCAATACAGAAATGTATCTGAAAATAAGTGAGACATTGAGTCCTCCATCTAACCAGACTGCTACAAATAATGTAAAACTACAAACTGGCAGTTTATTAGGTATTAAATATCACCTATAGGTGCGATCTAAATATATAGTGACTGACTGACTGCAGCCCAGCTGTTAATAACCGTGTGTCAGTAACTGTACATCAACAAAGTGACACATGCATGTTTGTTGTTATTGTTTGTGCAAAATGAATGAGTATATGTCTCTTTTCACAACTAGAGAAGAAATCTGATGCAGAGGACAGCCCTGAAGAAGCAGCTGCACCAGAGGAAAAGGAAGCAGAGAAACAGGAAGACGCATCAGATGAGGTAGGAGGAGCTGTTGCAGAAGCTTCCCAAGTCTTTCTCAGTGTGCTCGAAGATCTTTCTAAACGTTTCACCTGCTTTTTTTTTTTTTTTTACTCTTTATGAGTATGTCCTGTATTCGGTTTAGTTTTCAAATGAGTCACGGGAAGCACATTGTCTCTAGTTATCACGCTGAGCGGCACCATCTTCGTTATGAAGAGGTTGACGCCTAATCATCCTGAGACCGACACGTTAGATACTGAACCGTTTTTGCAGGGAGCAATTTTCAAATTCGAGCGTGTTGAGAGAAATCAATTTTGAAATGTTTTAGTCCAAAAATGCCAGCACACTAGATCAGCCACACGTCAAAACAAGAGAACAGAATGAAGCCACATTGAGCTTTGACCTATTTTAGTGTGTTCATCATGATGGGGTTTGTCTGTTGGCTTTAACCAGCCGCATGTTACCTGACCAATTAGAGGTATAGGAATATTTTATGGTGATGAGGTGCAACAGGGTGGTGTGATGCAGACAGACAAAATGCAGAGTTACTCGAAATTATTTTCCCATAGCATCACATCCTGAAGTGCTTTATTACTCTTATGCCACAGCCACTTGCCAACGATTAATTTTTTTTTCTTTTTGCTGACAGGCCCCACTTCTTATCCATTTCTAGTTACGTTTAATGTTGTGGAACGTACACAAATGTCTATTGTACGACATCGTTAAGTCGGAAAACTGAAATGAATAGATTTAAAGGGAGGAGTCATAGATTCTTGAGAAAGATTGAATAACCGAACAATTACACCTCCCCTTCAAAATCATGGACGTGTGTTGCCAAGGCAACGACACTGACAGACCCCCATCTCCCCAGCATTGCGAAATGCTAACGCTGGAGAGACTTTCCTGTAATGAAGCATAATCTTACAGAGAAGAACAACGTCTTCCAACAAGCGCATCCGTTTAAACCTTGCTGCCATAATAGACAGTTCGTCCACCTTGATTCTGATTGGTCAGAAAACAATTCAACAGCACTGCAGTTTAAGAGCAAATAAAGCTGTGCTTATGGTGATGGTGTTTTCTTTTCCCTTTCTCTTCTGTGTAGAAACAGGATGATGATGTCCTGAGACGGTCTCCGAGAAGCAAAGCGAGAGCTAGAAAGGACTGATGGACTTGTGCTGCATCTGCTCATCCGCAGCCCCTCTTCCGTGTCCCCCTTGTCCTCAACTCCCTCCATCTCTCCCTTGGTCTCTCCTTTCACCCTTGTTCTGTCCTCCTCTGGCCTTCTGCTCCGTCCTCACACAAGTGACTACAGAGAGAAAGAAGCAAAATGATCCGAGGAATGAAATATCACCACTTCGGACTGGTGTGAGGACGATGATGATGATGATGATGACGACAACCATAAATAGAGTAGAAACGTTTTTTGTTTTTTTGTTTTTTTTTTTTTGACTAAAAAGTAAAGGAAGAAACATGATCATTCCTTAAATGTGCTGATGCTAATGTAAATCCCCCTCTCTGTCCTTTTCCCAGCTCTCTCTCTCTCTCTCTCTCTCTCTCTCTCTCTCTCTCACGCTCGTGTACACCTGCTGGCCTCCAGCCGGCTCCTCTCGCTAGCGTAATTCAGAGAAAGCGTCAAAACGTGGCACCATACATCAGGCTCAGATTTTAAACAGACAGGCTCATAAATCTGAATGCGAATGAGGAGCAATGAATGAGAAGTTGCTCTGGTCTCCTCCTTGTAACATGGATGGGAAGGTTGAGGAGATACCACTATCATCAGTTCTGTGCTTATCACGATCTTAATTTAAGAAGTAATTCCTAGAAGGCCACATGCCGCCGTTATACTCCTTCCACAAAGGTCTCATATTATTATTTTGAAACATTTCTTGTCATGAGCTAGAGAACTCCTTGTACTTGCACTGCGGGGTGTCTGCAGAGAACACCTGTCAGGCTTTAGGTTTTAGCACACTGCCTTATTTGTAGAACGTGGTTAGCTGGTTTATTTTTGTGAATGTACTGTGAGGCTTTTTTTTTCCCCCGTTCTACTCGTTTAACTAATATCTCATTTTGTTTTCAACCAAATTTTCTTTGTACTAAATCGTGAATTTTCATACTTTTTATTTTTAGTTTGATCTTGTAAAGTGGTGGATTTTTGAAAAAAAATTTTTATATATTTTTCTTTCTTTTTTTTTTTTTTTTTTAAAGCAAGGGGACAAACAGAACAGACCACAATGCGGTAAGGCTGATCACCCATAATAGGGGTTATAGTTATGAGCAAGAGAGGCTGAAAACTGAGTATTTCCATGCTGTAGACCAGCCAGGATATGAAAAAAAAATCAGGCAGTAAGGCTCATGTCCTTGCCCGTGCTGAATCATAAGTGTATCTGTGCCACCTCTTTGTTTTCCATGGGTGCCCTAAGTCACCATCGGTCCATCTCTGACGAGTGACTCATCTCGCCTCACTTCCTGTGACGACATCCTGTCCGAGCAGCAGCAACAACAAAGCAAATGCAGTGCTTTTTTTTGGGGGGGTAAAAGCATTTTCATTCTTCACAGTAGAGGATTCTGAGGCAGTTTTACATTTTCCTTCATTTTCTTTGCTGCTATTTTGCTCCAAAAAAAAAAAAAAATGAGTGAAGCAAGCTGTCGAAGTTTCCTCAAACGTTTTAACCCCAAAGACATGAAAATGGCACTAAAATGGCATCGAGCTGGAGTGCGCTACTTCAGTGCTGCCTAAAGACTCCATGAAATTTAGATGTTTCTGAAGCTGCTGACCTCCACCACTCGCCAGTGGAGGACGTTGCTGCAGTTCGAGTTCTGTCCCAAGCTTACAAAGAGCTGGCACTTTCTAAAGTAACGGAGTCTACCATTCAAATTCACAACTGCAAATATCCTGCTGCACTGCTGCTATTCTAGCATCTCTATCTCTTTTTTTTTTTTTTCCTCTCTCGCTCTCTCTTAAACAACATCCTCCCTCTCTGGCCTTTAGTTCCTGCATCTTTTTTTTTTTTTTTTTTTTTTTTTTTTTTTAAGCCATTTCACATGCATTGAATTGGCCTAACATGGATAAATGTGCATATGTGATGAATGATGGAAGGATTATATTTTGTAGCGTAGCGAGATTAAGACCTTCATGTGATTTGACCATGTATCTTTGAGGGGATGGTGTGGAGGTAGGGCTGGGGGAGGGACGGGGTTCAAAATCCATCATGTTACTTACAAAACTAAAATAAATGGATTCTATGAAAGACGTACGTCTTTTCAATCTAGGTGTTGTGTGCTGATTTATTTGGTGGTGGGCAGGCCGTTATAATTGGAAGTATTTTTCATTCCCCGCAATGTTTTTTTTTTTTTTTCTTTCTTTTTCCTTTCTGTATGATGATTTTCCTTCTAGCTTGTTTTTACAATGCAATGTTGACGTAAACTACCTTCTAATAAGGCTATCCTAAAGATTTTTTTATATATATAGCTTAACTTTTAATTTTCTTCATTCTAACTTTTCTTTTCACCTCTGTTTCCTTTCTCTAAGAAGGGAATTGTATAAGTCAAGGTGATGTGCCCTGGATACGGTCATCTCATTGTTTTGATGAATTAAAAATAAATAAGCTAATGAGAATTGTGTGTGATGTGCGAAGATGTTTAGCATTTGTGGGCTCTTTTTTTTTTTTTCCTTTTTCTGCCAGTTCACCTGTATATGGCCATAAATGGCTGCATATTATTGCTATTTTTGATAACCCTTAAGCAAGTAATGCTAATACAAATGAGATTTCCCTTGGGCAAAGTTCTGCATCACATCATGTGATTGCAATCATGTGACGTAAACATGTCTTTGACGTATTGAATGATCTAAAATTAGCTCCTAGAGCAGGAAGTATGCCACATGAGATGGGACTATTTTGGGAACTGCAAGCAATTAGTACATTTGAGTTGTGCAATTCTGCATTATATGGGTCAGATAAGGCCTTGGACAGAAGCGTCCTTTTGCCACCTCCCCCCGTTTGAAATTTGTAATTTCAAATCACAGCTCCAGGGTCGACTCTTAACAGGGGTTACGGTCTGTATGGAGTTTTGCGTTTTCTTGCTGAGTTTTAGGGTTTAATTTATAATTTTCCTGCCTCCTAAAAACATGCCAGTAGGTTGACTGTGTGTGTACTTGTATTTGATACATACTGAGGACCAAAATTCATCTTTAACCAACAGATTTAGGACATTTTTGGAAAGTGAGGACATTTCAGCTGGTCCTCACTTCTTCAAAGGGCTGTTTCAGGGTCACGTGTTCAGGTTAGAATTAGTTTAGGGTTAGAGTTAGGGTCAGGCATTAAGTGATGATTAAGATTAGGGTAAGGGGCTAGATAATACATTATTTCAATGAGTGTCCCCACAAAGATAGAAGTGTGTGTGTGCCTGTTCCTGTGACAGGCTTCGGACCCACCACAAGCCAGTATAAAGCATGTACTGAAGATGAATATAAATATAAATGATTGAAACACATTATATTATCCTTACTAGTAAAATAAGTATATTTTATATTATTTGTAAATATATATTTAATAATAAATAAATAATAAATCCGGGATTACCGAAAGTTGTAGCTCTGTCATTTAAAACATATTATTTTCCCCTGCTGAACATTTCACACAAACCTTTTATTATATTTGAAATTACCATCACAGTGGACTTTCTCATTTACAGTCGTTTACAGTGGAAACTAGGAGAAACTGCGTGACAGTCGCTCGTGTGCGTTTCCTACGATAGTGGAATGTTTTTTCCGAGAGTGCTTGACGTCACTGAGATACCCTATTCCGATTGGCTAATAGTACTGCTAATCACAGAAAAGGGCGGGGAAAAGCGTGCAGCCCGTGACGCTTTTCTGAAAAAAAGGAGAAGAAAAAAAAAAAAAAAAAAAAAAAAAAAAAAAAAAAAAAAACTTGTTACAAGATGGCGACGGCGAATTGCTTGTACACTGGAAAACAATAGAAACAGCAGAGTGAGAGTAGAGTTTATTTGTTTGCTGTTGGGTTTACTTTCCGCTCTGTTTATTAGACCCGGTGTCGGTGCTGGTTGTTTTGGGGGGTGAGTAACTTTTGCTGCTCGCTATCGGTAAAAGTGATTTATTTATTCCAGCATGCTTTGTTATTAGGGCTAGTTAGCGCTAGCTTGCTAGCTTAGCTACATCCGTAGCCTTGCTCAGTACTATCTAGCTCCATAGATTTACCACAGGTCAGCTGTTAGCCAGCTAGCTATTCTTTTGAAAAGTGAAAAGTGGATAACGGTGTGCTTTCATTTTTTTTAATGGCTGAGACGGTTTTTTATCGGGTTTTACGCGGCACGGTTGTTTCAGTTAGAAATGTTGGTCGTCTGAAAGTTTGATTGAGAGACAGAGAGAGAGAAAGAAAGAGAGAGAAAGAGTCCATTCCGGTTGTAAGTTGGGGAAAAGTCTTTCCAAGAGGAACGCTAGCATCCCAGAACTCCTCACAGGACGTGAGACTCGTGTCGATTCTGGCGAGAGGATGGTTTAGGTCCGTTGAAGTTAATATAGTTTCAGAAATAAAACTAATTGCAGTTTGATGGTCCTGTAGTAAACCGTTTTGCACAGAGAGAAAGTTTTTTTTAAACTCTTACTCAAACGCTCAAGCTTTTGTTTTTGTTTTTTATTCCTGGTCTTACTGAAGTATATTCGCACGGATTGTAAAACTTTCTTTTCTTTTCAAGCCGTCGATGGCTGAATGTTGAACTTTCCGCACCGAGATGCCATGGATGTTAGAAAAGTCTGCATTAAACACATAAAGTACGCCGAAGTACCTTTGTAGTAAACCAGCTTGTGTTAGTTTAGTGCGACTTGGATTTGTGGTCGGTGTTTAAAACTCGATGGAAAAACTGATTTCTGTTTTTTTCTTGCTGTGATTTGCGTAGGCGTGTGTCAGCCCGGACTGGCCCCACATTGAACGGCAAATCGCTGAACTATGTCCGATTTCTTCTTCTTCTTGTCGTGCTAGAGCACTAATTTGGCAACCCTTGACTAAAATGGAGGCAGTTTAGTGTGATTTGTGAGATTTTTTTTTTTTTTTTTTTTTAAACCTTTTTGAAAGGGCGTGGGGTTCCAGTCACGCCGACAGAAAAGAAGAGCAGCCCAAATCAGCGTTATTGAAGCTTTAGGGGACTTAAAGCGTCTCGGTCCCGGGGTGGGGTAGCGGCTGATCGCGATGGCGGATTACGTGGTGTCGCGGCACAGCGCGGTGATGGAGCGGCTCCGGCGGCGCATCGAGCTCTTCCGGCGGCATCACAACAGCTGCGAGAGCCGCTACGACAACACGGCCATGGAGCGCCTCGAGCTCGAAAGGCAGCAAACTTTCGCCCTGCACCAGCGCTGTTTGCAGACCAAAGCCAAGCGATCCAGCAAACACCGACAGCCGCAGACGGGGAGCGAGCAGGCGGCGCAGAGAGGCACCGGCAGCGCCGAGAGCGCGGATGGAGGAGGAGGAAGCGCGCCTGGAGAGCAGAGCCGCAACAGCACTCTGATCGCGGTAAGGAGCGATGCACTGATCCGATCACTTGAACCATTTACCATACAGATAACACAGCTTTGAATACCCAACTTAACACTGATGCAACTCTCTGAAAGTTCCTGTTGGCGAGTTATCACAGCTACACTACAAGACCAAAAGTATGTACACTCCTGACCATCACTCGTGTGTGTGTGTGTGTGTGTGTGTGTGTGTGTGTGTGTGTGTGTGTGTGTGGTTCTTCCCCCAAACTGTTAGCACAAAGTTGGAAGCACACACAAAAAAAGATGTTTAAAAAAAAAAAAAAAAAAAAGAGTTGGAAAATCTTTTAAAAGTTATTTAAATGAACAGAATGAATAAACAAAATGAAACCAAGATTGTCAAAACTGGTTAAGAAACAAGGAAGATCTGGCAATTTTAGTCTACTAAAACACCTCTTCTGTCGCCGGTGTCATTAATTTGAGCAGAAAGTTAAACTCAAACGTAGCTAACTCTACGAAAAAAGCATATACTGGAAATCGAAGGACTTTCCATACAAAAAGGAGGAGTTTGCCGAGGAAACTCAACATTTTCGAAAACTTGGGTCCATGAAAAAAAGAAGTGGTAACGAGGCTGGAGAGAAAGATGTCTTCTACGTCATCAAAATAATAAGTTCACGTATATTTACTCGCCAGTCCTTCAAGGATAAATGATTTGCTGGAAAACGCGCCATCCGAGAAGCCAGCAGGTCGATCTGCAGAATCGTGCGTTAGTTGGACACCGCTAACGGTAGTGTAGGACGGCTTTGGATCGGCGGCTTGATGCTGCTGGGACACGAGCCAGGGTCTCATCAACAGTGTATGATGTTGAAAGACTCCGAAAAACCCGGTCACTTCAGGAAGCATCACTGACATGCAGCACTTTGGGACGACTTCTTTGTTTGTTAAATGTGCTTTAGAAATCAAGTTGACTTGAGTTGCCCTGATGCGTCATCCTAGGATAGATCTTTGAATCAGTGGTGTGGCAATGTGCAACCAATGGCGTTGAGCACGCGTTAAAACAGCTTTAGTCCCTGGGTCGGTCCGTGTAGCTCTGGAAACACCACTGATAACGTGTCCCGGCGCATCCTAGGATGTATCCGAATCCTAGGATTTATTTGTATGCTGTCGCCTGACCTCACTAATGCTCTACAGCTGAATGAGCACAATATCCATTAGATTTGCCTGGATTTGTTTATCAGAGGGACCTCCATGTCGTAAGTGTTTTGCACGTCTCCCCAGTGATAAATCTCTCGCGTATAGACGGCATTAAAATTAACACGATGTGCGACTTTCTAAAGGGTTGTGTTTTTTCTACAAACCCGGATGTTTGCGTCACTTTCATCACTTCCTTAAATATCTAATGTTAAACATGGATAAATTAGTAACTGCAAATAATCAGCAGTTTGAATCTGAACATCGTTTGCCAGTTCCTTAAATTTCTAATGTTAAGTGCTGCTAAATTATTAATGCACTGATGCAACTAGTCATTCTTTATAGAAGAATAAAAGTTGTTGATATTGTGCATATGTGGGTATAAAGTATGCTTCATTCCTGTGGACTACATTATAACGACGACTCTAATCAGCCTTGCTTCTCTTAATGATGCTTTCTTTCTCCTCCTGAAAATGCTTTTCCCGCATAGGATGTGTTGCCGAGGTTTGAGAAGTATCTTAATATCTGGTGATGGGGCACCGATACACACGTTACAAGACCAAATACAGCACAAAGTATCAGTCACGCTTCTTTTTTTCCAAACACGGTGACCTCTGCATCAAAATGTTGGACGTGAACATCTGGACTTGGCTAAAATTACGAGATGCTCGCAGAGTTTTGAGAAACTGTAGGTTATCCTGCCTGTACATTTCTCAGACGAGAACAGAGAAAAGTGGACCGAAATCCAATCTGAGTAAATAAGAAACGACCCCAGGATCCCATGTGAATTAAATCCCATTTGGCTCAGAAGTGTAGAGCCGTAACCGCAGCGCCACTTTCAGATAGGGCACACAAACGAGTCAGAAAATCTGATTTCACATTAGTTACATTTACACGCAGTCTCATAATCTGTTAGTCTGATTGATACCTGAATAAAAATGTGTACATCTCGATCAAAATGGAGGCCAATCTGACTGAAATTCCTATCTGCTTAAAACAAGTGGGAAATCCTTTAATAATCCCTTAAATAAAAGAGTAATTGGCATGTAAAGCAGTGTCTGATTACTTTCACTACCCGAATCTGCATGTCTGCATTTGGAGATGTGCTCATTGCGCAATACAGTGGTCATGTAAGAAAACAGTTCTCATTACAGATTTTATTCAATTGGAAATAACTGCGAGGTGGGATGGACTTCGTTCCCCGTTTAATATTTGCCAGATATTCAGTGAGGATTCCGAATATTCAGGGGAAGCTTTTGGTAAAACCATGATTTCCTGTACAGTCGTTCCCAGTCAATGGCCTTTAATATTGCTAACATCATAAGACATGCAATGGCGTTATAGTTGTGTATCTTTGATGTTATTCTCACCAACCATTCTCCTGTTTCTTGACTGGCATGCAGATATTCAATTTTGAATAATTTGACTGTAGTCAGAAACTCTACTTTCTGCAAATTGCTTAATAATTAAGCTTGGGTGGCATTTCTGCTTAGCCAAAAATATATTAAAACTCATTAACAGCGCAAGCAGTGTGATCCAAAAAGGCTGGAAGCGCTGACTGGACTCTCGCGCTTCCTGTTGTCATGGTAACCGTGATGCAAACCCCTCTCCTTTCATGCGTATAACACTGGAGACGTTTTTGGCAAACTCTAGCCTAGTCTGATCTTTCTGTTTTTGAGGCTCACAAATGGTTTCCATCTTGTGATCAACTCTCTGCGCGTTCTCTGGCGAAGTCTTCTCTTGACCATTGACTTCAACACGGATATGCCGAGGAACTGTTTTTCTTTACCAGGAAAATAATTCTTCCAGCATCCACCGCTGTTGTTTTCCATGGTCTTCCGGGCCTTCTGGTGGTCCTGAGCACGCCAGTGAATTATTCTATTTATCCATTTATTTATTTTTAAATGTACCAAATAGGTAATTTATCCACACTTCAGTTTTATTTTTTTATTAAATTATTATTAAAGTTTGTGTTTCTTTTAATGATTATTTTTTTTTAGATCAGTGATTAGACCTGTGATGGTTTGTTGAACCGGACCGTTAACAGCAACAGGTTCCAAATGCAACACATTGAAATAATGATGGGAAACTCGTATACTGGCCATGAAATAGCCGAGCAGCCAATTGTACAAGTACCTTTGGTCCCTTTAAAGCTTGTATGCATTATTAAAATTTTATTCCTTCGATAGTATGATGCAGTCAAGATAATAATCTGTTAATGTCCAAATATTTATGGACCCAACTGTATATACGCAATTCGTTAGGATTGGCAAAATCCTTTGCATGGAAACATAGTAGGCTGATACGTTCATGAAACGCTGGATCAGTGGCTATCTACTATCACTATGGGAGAAGCGCATCCTCGGTGGTAGACGATGCGCGCGTCTCATTTGCAAACGATAAATTAAGTGATCTTGTAAGGCTGGTAAATTAGAACGTGTGGCACTTGTGTAAGTGTCGAAATGTGCTTGTGAGCAGACAGGCGAGTGCTCATCTCTGTCTGACCTGCATATGAGTCATTCAGTTGTTTCCAGTTTTGATGAATTGAAGTGACACTTGTTGCATGAGAATTCATATGCATGCTCTGGATGTGCAACACGTAGATTCTTCACTATTTGGAGGGAATTTGTGGTCAGTCATGTGACCTTGCACGTTCATGACATGTCCAGATATATTACGTACTGCTTGATTTGTCCGTTTTTGTCCAAAATCTCGCCGTATTGGTTACTAAGGACACATTTCTGAACTCTGTGAACTCGATTTTCAAAAAAGCATAGTTAATAGATATTTTCTGTCTGTTAAATCCCAGAATGCCCTGCTGTAGGATGGAATCCAAACTCTGGCTAATACACTAGCAAGTTGTTGGAAAGGACTAGGACGTAGAGCATCATTTGGTGCACCGGGGCAGGGAAATGGTGTTTATTAGAAAGAAACATGATCCAGCTTTGGTTTCAGCCTTTTAGTCGTGTTGAGGAACTTCGTATAGTAGATTTCGCTGTGCTGCAGAAGGAGCGCTTCACTGAAGACACATCTTGCTTAATGGCAGTTACTTAAAACAAGAGAAGTGCAGTTTCCTTCCCGTTAAACGCACTGGTGTTGTGGCCGAGCGACTGCAGCCTGCATTGAATGACTAGACTGTGCCTCGTATTCACACCTCATGTATAGCTGTTTAACATATAAATGTCTCGTGCTGCTTTGGTTTTGTCCATGTAGCACAGCAGTGGAGCAGTTCAGCAGAGGACGGATGATATTCTGCTTCATTTATTATTTAACTCTATCCATATGCCTGACTGCAAAACATCAGATTAAGTTTTTTTTGGTCAATTTTAACTCGACCTTAAAGACCGCTTTTGCATTGTTAATTCTCTATGGATTGCTGATTTCAGAGATATAGATGTAGCCCACCGTGCAGTGTGCTGCCCAAGTACCAATTTAATCGTCCTTACACGATCTTATTGTGCCACGATATCCAGTGAGGTTTACTCTGATCTTATATTACCAGTTCTGCCAACAGTTCCTTCCTAATAAAAAGCGAGATGAGCCTGTCGACGTGTTAATCTGGAATGCAGGTTTTCGAGCTCTGATATGAACTGACCTCACCTGGAGGCCGCAGAAGCGTCACTTGCGTCCAAGGATGTATTTATGATGCCGAGTGTAGATATCGGGGCTGATACTGACAAATGCAAGCTAATGTGCTTGTGGTTAGTAAACCAGCTAACGAGTGGAATTTGGGCGGCTGGCATTTTGGACCCAAGTTTGCCGAACCGCTATCTTTGTAAACCTTTTCTAGTTTAATGTGGAAGTTTCCTGTTGGAAGTAAAAAATCAGTGTCCAGTGTTTAGGCTGGTCAGCGCAGCACCTGGCTCTGTTGTTCGCTAATGTGAGCCGGATATTGTTTAAGGATTTGATGAACTGTCTTTTCTTTTTTAAAGGTCCACTTTGTAGGATTCAGTGACCTCCCTTACTCCTCCCTTTCCATGCGCATATTAGACCATACAGTGGCTTCCAGGTGCCTGTCGCGTACTTCCATCCACATTCCCTTGCTTTTCCCATGCTGAATAATACGTATGATCCTTATTATGTGTCCAGCTTAGAGGTTTGTCCATACTAGGCTACTGTAGTGGCGCAACGTGGCAGCTCCGTAGAAGTAATTATACACCATCGAAAACGTAATTATGAATTCTAGCAGTATATTATGGATTATGTGCTCCGTTACTGCGAATAGGTGCACTTAAAATCCGACATAGTGGACCTTTAACGCTTTTATTGAACTTTCTGATGGTAGGATCAGTTCATTCTTACTCGTAGTACCTAGCTTAGTGCTGTTATAATGACCTTGAAAGCATAGGTACTGACCCCATTGACCGTTCATATTGCCATCCTGCCATTCAACATTCTTGATCTACTTATAACCTCAAGTTTCTTTCTTAGCCGTTACACGTGACCTGGGCCAGCCGAACAGAGACATTATTGTATTCCAGCACAGTGGATTTGGAGTTAAACATGGTGCGAGTTAACATGTACAGCATAATCTGATTACTGCAAGAATTCAGATTTTGTCTGTGATCTTATCAACATGTTTTTAACACTTAAGTAACATGAGGATGGGAAACTCCGTGTCTGCACATGTTCCTCCCGCCTGGACCTTTAGCGAGAACAAGACCTCACTTAAGTAGTAATATGCCGTATTGGGACAGAGGGCATGTCTGTTAATTAATCTTGCCGGATGGTATCTTGATGCACAGAGGATACGAGAGCTCTGTAGATCTCAGAGATGGGAGTGTTTTAACATGGGCTGCGTGGCGGCACAAAAAAATTCCATGCATACTTCATTTTAATACAAACTGTTTTGAATCCTGAAAATGCCACAGCCATCCGTGGCCGGGAGCTTAAGAGAGCAAACTGGGCCTGTGCTCTCAGGGAGGGAGGGGCGCCATACTCTCTCCCCTGTTAATCACGTGGATGCTAGCCGATCACGGGCGTCTGTGACCTGATGCATATGGAAGTGGGCAGATAGCTCTTTCCTCTGAGTGTCTTACGCCGGGTCCTGAGTTTGTAAAGATGCCTTCAACTGTGCTTTCCTTGGTCCTCCCTGGTTGGTAGCTGTCGTGTGATGGGTGAGACCTGTCTGGTGGGTGGGGAAGTGGACATGGCTAAATTAGGGACATCAAACAAACGAACGAACAGGAAAAAAAAACCCAGTCTTTTTGTTCTGACTTTTGTCATCAGTGTTTATTGTAGTATGCATAGTTGCTTGATTGACCATAACGTGTACTTAGGCTTTACTTGTTCTAGGAATGCAGGAACTTACTAAAAATCCCTGAAGTATCACTTTTAGTTTAAGTGTCGTCTGTAAAGTAAACTGGAAATGGCTCCGTGTATGGAAAATTAATGAGCACGCCAACCAATTTATTCGCAGTAGTATGTCATTTATTTTTCAAATGCCTCAACAATAAAGTTAGGAGCCTGTATACTGAATGGTAGAGACCGTGTTAGGCAGAAAAAACATGGCTAAATTTCATTCATGTTCATTCATGTAATTGCTTTATCCTGGTAAGCTTTGCAGCTGGTAAACAAAAAAAACAAAAACTGAGGATTCGTGTGGACTAACAATTAGGTGGAACTTCTGCTTAAGGTTACACTTGGGACTTACCATTGGATCCTTGTTCACAGTGCGGTTTCTGCCCAGGACCTGGACGAACAGTGGATTGAGGAGCATTACAGCACGTATCTTATTCTGACAATTCAGCACTTTGGTGTGATGATAAAAACAAAAGCGAAATTAAACTGAGAACACGTTATCAAAAAGACTACGAAGTATAAACCTGATCAGCAGTCATGATAAACAGAGTCCTGACACATTCGCGACATGCACAAAACCACAGGGGGCATCCGCAATGGTTTGCTGCTGTATGTAACGATGATAAAGGACCTGAATGCACACAACATACTTTCATCCATGAAAACAACGATCCCAACATTCTGCTGGATGAAGTCTTACCTCTGACACAGTAATAGGACAAAGACGGTATGGGGGTGAGAGAATGTGAGAGAGAGGGCCACAATGTTTAGAGGAAATTTTTAAGTCTACAAACCAGTATAACTGCAAAAACCATCGCTGCAGTCATTTTCCTGTGTTCTACATGACTGCAGGTGTTATTACATCATAAAACAAAAGCGCCAATCAGGTTCCAGTGTTCTTATGATTCAACACGACTTTACCTGTGACTGGTACTTTGCAAGGTTTTCTGACCTGGTAATGCTGTAACCAAACGATGTTTTAATGCTGCTTGGTTTGTAGCCGTTACTGACATCCTTCTGTAATATTCATTCCTTTCTGAAAAGAATAAACAGTAGTGGAGGAGTCAAAAATTCATCAACTAGCCCACTGTGCAAGGTAATGGGTCCAGTGTGCTCAGTCCATCTGCCCAGTGCCGTGTTTTGGTTGCTAGCTGATTAGACTAAGTGACCGCTAACGTGTAACAGTAGATGCTATCGTACCAAACAGTTCTAGGGACTAATTAAGAGGAACGACCCACTAGGAAGCTCCCCTGAGAACGCCACACCTTGTTCTGAAATTGAACGAGTATTGAGAAATGAATGAGTATGCTAGTGACCAGCGGAGGAGACGACCATGTAGCCATACTCCTTGTCCTCTCCTAATGTTGATGACCTTGACAAAAAAGTCAAGTTGTTGTTGAAGGCTTTGGCTATGAGCTCGCGTGTTCCGCCCTCAGAAGAACTATCCATTCATTCTGGTTTCGTCCCTGCATAGTTACTTATGAAACAGAAGTCAAGTGTCAGCCTTTTATTTATTTATTTATTTATTTAATTTTATTATTTTTATTTTTTTTTACCATGGTAAGTGTTTCATGCTTCTTGGGATGATAAATATTTTGGTATAATAACCCTTCATTTTTGCCGACATTACCGCGCACCAATTTTCTAATTAATTGAATGATAAATGTGAGCCCAACTAGCAGTGACGAAATCTTTTGACTGCACAGGAATCCATGAGCATTATTTATACATCCGTACCATTATCTATACCGCTTTATCCGTCTGGGTTGCGGGGAAGCTGGAGCCAATCCCAGCATCTTGGGGCGAGAGGTGGGGTACACCCTGGGCAGGTCGCCAGTCCACCAC
>JAQQZU010000002.1:7286178-7309600 GCA_030068025.1 Parauchenoglanis punctatus | reverse complement strand
AACCCACGCATGCACGGGGAGAACATGCAAACTCCACACAGAAAGGCAGCCTGGGTGACCCGGGGATCGAACCCAGGCTGTGAGGCGACAGTGTTAACCACCACACCACCGTGCTGCCCGCATAATTTATTTATGAGGTAAATTTCTGAGTGAAATAAGTTAGTTTCCAGTAGCCTGAGTGAAAATTCCATGACGGTTGTCCCACATAACACCAGTTAGACACCAGTCAGGTAGTGACTGTAATAAAGTGTATAGTAACTGAAACAGGACATTGGTAATCTGTGGCACGTTACTTTTTTGCCTAGCAAACCGGTATTTTTTTTTAAATATTTTTTTAAAAATTTTTTAAAGATATCATATACAGGGGTGTAACAAATTTACAAACAGTGTATGTTTCTCAACACTCTAAACGAATACATGAAGTTTAAGTGTGGACAAACTGTAGTCAAGTTCTAACACCATCCCCCCCCCCCCCTTTTTTAAATTAAATAATAATTAAAGTTGTCATTAGATTGTCTTTAGGCAGGACACCACTGACATGGCCTCAAATCTCTAATGGTTTATTTATTAGGCAAATTAAGTTTGATCTGTTTTGACAGATTAATTGAATTCTTGTACCTCAAACAAGCTGAAACTGTTTCAAATTTTAATGTTCTGGCAAGTTTTTGATCTTTTTTGAGGGGAGATTTTTGGCTGTAGTGGCTCATGTGTTCATTTGTGTAACCCTTACAGCGTTGTAAGAGGCAGTTGGCAGTTGTTTCCTCCACCTTATGGAGGGTTTTTTTTTTTTTTGGTTTCGTTTTTTTTTTTCTTTATAAAATCACACTGTCTCCATCATCATGGCTCTGTATACAAGGACGGTTTCATATGTCACCACACCTACTTTTGGACGTGACTATACTCTGGTCTCATGTGTTTCAGAAGTACAATCGTAAAGACGGTCTCTTTTAGTTGATTGTTTGGTCATTGTATAGAGTGTAGGTTTTCTCTGAAATTGTTCGTTCTTTCAGTAATGTTTGCCACTCCCATGCATTCTCAGGGCATCAACTGCTTCAACAGATTATCCTATCATCTATGCCCACACCTCACACCTACGCAAAATCCTGTCGGACTGAGGCCTTACAGGGACCCAGCTAGGCCTTTTTCAGTTAAGCATTTGGACTTATGCCAGGAATTTCCACTTGTAGCTTGTGCCTTGATTTTGTGATTGCCCCTGGCAGGGGGAGGGGCGATGGAATAGGGGTAGAGGGATTTCATTTTTTTTGGAAACACCCCTTGAGTTAAAGAGTCTAAGCATAGTCGCAAACTTTCACCACCTTACTGTGTAGTCACTGGTCAGTGTGGAAAAGTTATCCTTATTAATTGGAGAGCAATTAGTAATACTGTATAATTGAAATTCCATTATTCTAGTGTGAGATCTTGTCTTGTAACACGTGATGTGATGTGATGTGATGTGATCACCAGCAACTCATTTGGTGCCACTACAACCAACACCAATGTCAGAAGCTTTGGGTTAAAGTCTCAGAGCGACCGCTGTTGTCTGAAAGCCACTAAAAGGACGACAGGCAAACCTTAGACGGCACTAGGCAAAACTCCTGGGATGGCCACAAATGGCAGTGGGAGCGATAAAGGAAACTGCCCGAACCTGGGTTGTTTTTTAGGATTGGGACCGTGCTTGAATGATTAATAAATCAACCTTGCTTACATAACTGCAAATTGTACCGCCTGTAGAGGTGATTAATAAACAGAGAAAATGCTTGCCAAGATTCTGTCTTAAGTATTACAGAGAGTGGAAGTTTATTCCTCTCAGCTTTTTCACCTTCTATAGTGGAATTGTTTTTGCTCAGCCTAGGCTCCTTTGTACGAATACAAATAAGTGTGAAAGTGCAAATTCAATAACAGTTAGCAGATGCTTACATCAGAATGGGGCGTGAAGCCCACTGTGTCGCGTGCAATAAAATCTTAAAACTCGGCATGATGGGTATTAAGGCTTTACAATCCCATATGCAACACATCAATCAGAAAATGGTGCCAGCTGCCAATATTACATTTCTGTGCCATCTTCAGCACCAGAGCTAAGGACCCATCAGGCAATCGCTTGGTGACATTAACATGACTTTTAACACGACCTCCAGATGTTGGTCGAGAACATTATCGCTATTGTGTTAATTATCTTAAATTACATCACAACTCATTAAAAATATCTTTTAAAAAGTCTTGAACACTCATGTCATGTGTAAATTCTCCAGTATTCTGTAATTGAGGAATCCATATAGAGCCTCTTAGTTAGTGTGCAGTAAATCGTCCAGCTCCCAGCAGTACTTCGAAGGGCTGTCTAAAGGACAGAAGCTGATTGGGGGACTTTTAGGATGACTCGGGTCTTAGCTTACCCCTCCCCCCGAGCTCGCCCACACAGATGACTCACCATTGTTCCCAGTGCCCCAGGACAGCTGTGTGTGTGTGTGTGTGTTCGTGTGTGTGTGTGCGTGCTGATGCAAGTGTCCATACGAGGCCCTTACTCTGCAACAGGAAATATTTGTATGCTGCATGTTGCTGAGGTCAAAGTTCAGTGTGCACTATTTACAGTGTCCTCAGTTTTTATTCATAATGGCTCACATAATTGGTTCGAAAGCATACCATGATATTCTCCCTCGAAGAATCCACTTTGCTGTGTGTCGATGTAGGGGCAGTACAGCTGTAGCAATGCTGACGCTCCCCTCCATGCCTGAATGACTCAGTAAAACTCCTTACCTGCTAAGCAGTTGGCCTACATTTGCTTTTTCTCAGCTGCTGATACAGTATCAGCCTACAATACAAGTAAACATAAAGGCAGTTTTCCTTTTTATTGCTTTCCCTTCTAATAACATTTTAAATGACAGTGTTCCATTGTTGTTTTGGGAAATGCAAAACTAGTTCCAAGACTTGTCCATTTATAATTATATGCTTGCTGTGTAAGAGCACCGTCAGCAGCTGAGCAGTCATTGTCAGCTTGCTGCTTGGCGTAATGTAACACTAAAGCTACAGCACTGCCAAGCAGCTCTCCATGGTCTGCTTGCCCGGTTTGGTGGCGCTTGGCCGAGGTGGGCAGCCCTCACTCTGCCTCATTGTGGCCTCAAAGGCGAGCAGCGCCTGGCCAGGAATTCGGCACACTCTCTCAACCCCACTGCAGCCACAGTGCCGCCCCTTTTGTTGTGGTTCGTACATCCATACACATGGTAATTAGCCTCATGTGGCTCAGCCCTGTGGTGGCCATGGTTGTGAAGAGGGGGAGTCATGAAGGCAGGGAACATGAGAAGAAAAAAGGGAGTTAGTGAAAAAGATGAAGGGTAGAGGTGATTTAGTAAAAAGTCTTGGGAATGTGAGAAAGGGTGTGCATGTGTAACTTAAAGGTGATGATGCTGGCACAAGCGTGCAAAAAGAGAGACCAGTTCTTCTGGTTCAGAATGCCCTGAAGTAACTCTCCTCTCGCTCTCTCTCTGTGTGTGTGTGTGTGTGTGTGTGTGTGTGTGTGTGTGTGTTAAGAAAGGCTTGGCAAGCCCCTAGCTCTGCTTGTGTTCAGATGAAACTGCTACCTCAGCTAGCTGGGACTGAAGATTAAACACAAGCCTTGTTAAGATATGAATGACTGTGCAATATCATGTGTATATACTGATAAATTATTATACCTTTTGGCATCCTTGATTAGGCCAGTGAGTTGTTTGCCAAATGTCTGAATTGACTTGGCCATAGACCAGTGTCCTCTGTCTCGAAACAAGTGCTTGGCTCTCAACGGTCATTATTTTATTGCAAGCCGAACATCTATGGGTTCATTTTTACTGATGCTACTGCAGTCTATTGGAAGAAATACCCATTGTTTTGTTCACATATAACACCATTTGTTTTTATCTTATGCCCTCTAGCTGCAAGAGACGGTGAAGAGGAAAATGGAGAACGGCAGCCCTCCTGGTGGCCGTGACCAGGTAAATGGATTCAGTGATGGTTACCCCCCAGCCAAAAAATCATGTTTGGAGGATGCCTTGGGTAGTCTGAATGGGTCATCAAATGGCACCATGCCCCCTCTTTCACCCATGGACTCCAAGCATGGTGTGGCTGCCGAGTTGGCGCTGAATGGTGCACCAGCAGTGAGTACTGCTGAGCAAAACGGCATAACTCTATCCACTGAATCTGACATCCGTCTGAAGGAGCTAAAGCAAGAGCCCATGGATGACATCCTGCCTGCCGGAGGGGGCAACGGCAACATGATCCTGCCCGACCTCAACTTGAACGAACAGGAGTGGACTGAGCTCATGGAGGAGTTCAATCGCTCAGTGCCTTATGAAGAAATCCAAGAGCTCTTCAACGACGGTTTTGAGGACCGCAAGGAATCCGAGGTCCCGTCCGGCAATGTGGCACCTGCCAGTCTCCTCCCCACAGATCTTGCTGGCTCGGTTAAGACGGAGTATTCCCCAGCACCAGCCTCTTCTGCCTTTGAACAGGACACGCACACTGGGTCACCACATATCCCGTCCACCTCATCTGGGCCTCCAATGCATGCCAGCTCCCCAATCATGCCACCAGCCTCTGCCTCCTCACCTGCTTTGTCTGGGCACCAGCATACACAGCAGCCGCCTGGCCAGACCAGGCCTCTGCAAAACCACCTGATGCCACCCAAAGACTTGTCGCCAGCACAGCAGTTGCAGAAGCTAGCTGCTCTGGAGCAGCAAAGAGCACAGCTCATGCAGAACCACCAGAACCACCAGACCCAGAAACAGCAGAAACAACAGCAGCAGCAGCAGCAGCAGCAGCCAGCAGCTAAGTTTCACCAGCAGTCCAGTCATCCCTCCACTTGGCAAAGTGCCCCATCTAATCAGAGTCCGCTAGGAGGTGGTGCATTTGGCATGGAGAAGCCCACTAGCCCCTCACTCTACCCCTCTGACTTCCAGAATCCCAAGTCCCTCCTCATGCCTGGCCAGCAATCCAGTAAAGGCTCTCCAAAAGCCAGTGCCCCAGGGGCATACATGCAGCCCAGTGGGCACCCAATGCTGGGTCACGGTGCAGCTGCATCTGGAACCCTCAGCCATCAACAAACCTCTGGAGGCCAGTCGGCCATGTTGGACTACAACAACACCAAACCGCTGAGCCACTTTGAGGCTGGAGCACCAAGAGGCCCTGCGAACACACAGAGCCAGAACAAAGCAGCGTTGCTCAACCACCTGCGCCAGCAACAACAGCAGCATCAGCAGCAGCAGCAGCAAATGAAGCCAAGGCCCACTGGCATGGCGTTCAGATCTCCAGCACATATGACACACTCGCAGGTAAGGAACTGCAAAGCAACTATTCACATGTCCCACATTTCACAGTTAGCTAATCAGTTATTTGTTCTGATGAGTTAGATTGTTTGCTTGCATTAGGTCTTCAAATCTTTGCAACATGTTAATCAATTAGTTATAACTAGTTTTAATCTAAAACAGTAAGATGTAGTCGTTGTAAATTGCATTATTGGTAGGCAGTTATAGATCATTGTTTTCCTGGAAACTCTGTTTCTTTCTAATACATTTTATATGTTTATGGTTATTATTTAAACTTCTTTTTGTGTGAATAATTTTATACAATCACACATTTTGTATCAAGATGCCATTCTTTGCTACCATATCAGGTCAGAAGAAATCAGTAGATTTACTGAAGACGTTTATGATATGTTTGTTTGAAATTAAACACTATAGAACACAAAAAACAATTGGCGTCTTTCCCTGAAAGGTTATCTCCTGTGTTTTGTCGTCGTTAAAACAAACGAACCGTCGTCTCTTTCCTTCATTTAGCTCCGTATTAACTCGGTATGTCCGAGTACAGAACAGGAAACCGCTGTGAAACATGCTTTCAGACACTTGGACATAAACACCTTTTGTCGTTTTACTTATTTTCTTGATAAATTGTATGGCTGGGGAAACTTTGTGCCACATCATGTGTTTTAAGCTGCAGAACATATTGGTGAGCAGGTTTACTGTTTTGAAGTGCCGTGCGTGCGTGCATGTGTGTGTTAGTTATTGGGGTGATTGCAGTTGTAGGTCAGTGTGGGTGTGTTTTAGTTGTACATTTTTTGTGTATGTTCTTGGCTTGCTTAGCCATGTTTTGGAATTGTAGAGTGGATAAGTGTGTGTGGTTGTCCCAGTGTGTCTGGCAGCAGGTCTCTTCAACCTTGGGGATGAACACAGTTTGTCTGGGTCTAGCAGCTGGTTGCTAAGGAGCAAAGTGCTGGCTGGCGTTCTTTCTCTTGCGCTCTCTCTCTTTCCACACACACACACACTGGGATGGGGGCTGGGATGGGCCAGGAGGTTGCAGTCGAGCGACAGAGGAGTCAGTAGAGAAGAGCGAGTGGGTGGAAGGGGGACTGAGAGAGAGAGAGAGAGAAGAGAGCTGGAGGGAGGGACACGGGGACGACAAAGCAGTCTTTCATGCAAAGTTCCTCCCCCTCCCCTGGCTCTCGTCCTGCGAAGAGTATTTTGGGATTGGCCCCCATCTCTCTCGCGGTTCTCCCTATTTAAATATAGCTGCTTAACCCACTTGGGTTTTTTCCTCTTTCATGAGATGAACTTTTTTGCTCTTTTTCACGTTCCGTCAATCCTTTTTGAAGTGCATTGGGCCATGTTTTTCTCCTTTCTCTGTCTCTGTGTTCCTCTGTCTCTCTCTCTCTCTCTTTGTTTTTCTCTCTGTCTCTACCTTCCAACTGTAAACTGGACATTCTTTGCTGCAGAGAAGGAGTCTTTCTCTTGGCACCCTTTTTGGCCCTTGTCATTTTTTTCTTGCACACATGATGACCTTGTGTGCGTGTGCGTGTGTATTCGCATGTGTGCGCATGCGAGCGAGCAAGAGAAAATGTTTTAATGGAAAATGTTTGAATGGAAAGTGGCCAGGGATTGCATCCTTGATTTATTTTTAAAGCAGCTTGCAGGCGCTGCACTGTCGTATTTGTCTGTGGTTAACTGAAAGTGCTGGTGTAGTTCTTGGCTGTCCATTGCACACACTCTAGAATCAAACTCATAAATTGTACATTCAGATCAATCACTGTTATTTCTTTCTCAGTCAGCAGTCATCTCTGCACTTGTGTGAACTTGATGGCTTCAAGACATGAACTTCAGCAATTTCTCAGGTCTTTCATGAAAGCCTAGTGAAATTGCACATATTGATTTTGAAAGCTCGGAGTGTACTCTTTTTAACCGTGAAGTCTAGCAAGTGACATTACGAGTTAGTATTTTCGATTTTAGTTTCATTTGCTGGCAGTTGTCTTTCCTTCCTTTTTGCTTGTTTTTCCCCTCTTGTCATGACCAAAGTTTTGGTACTCTGCCCTCTAGTGGGAAGGACAAGGTCACTGCACCCTCAAATCTCTAACTCTTTGTACTTCATAGCATAGGGCTCTGTTTAAAAAAAAAAAAAAAGAAAAGATAAACAGGCCCTCGAATGAGAGCATTTGACGATTAGACTGTTCTGGACTACTTGTATGCTTTTAGTTAAAATGTTTTATTCTTTAACTTTGAACCTGTGGAATCCAATCCAGCATCGTTGTCTTGAACACAACGTTTTTCTTGTACATTCAAATGTATTCGTGACTGGCATAATTTTGAGCACTACAGTAATTAATAGTAAAAGGGTTTTTAACATTTTACCTCTGCACTTTCTGAAAAGATTACTGGAAGATTTCTTCTTGCTTTATTGTTCTTTAGAGAAACCTGAACAATACTTTTACATGCCTGAAAAGGCACATAAATGGAGAGCAGTAATGCAGTAAAAATATTTTATTACAACAATATGCAAAATCCACATACAAAATGTACTTACAGTATACAAAACAATGGGATGTAGTGTAATGACTTTATATATGTTTGTTTCTCTTTCAGCAGGAGCCAGGTACTTACCCATCTGCCCCCCATGTCCCAGGCCCTGGCGGCGCCATGGTAACGCAGCCGGGTGGCAGTGGCATGGCAGCTAACCACAATAATGCGGCTTATCTGAGCGGCCTGCAGAAGCAACAGCAAATGCAGATGATGAGTCCACAGCAGAAACAGTTCCTCCAGAGACAGATATTGGCCGAGGTCAGAGGGCAAAGGGCACATTCGGGTTTTATTTCTCAAAGTTTCCAGTCATCCTGTTAAGACATTTAACAATTTGTATGAGACTCTGTAACACAGAACAGCTTTTTTTCAGTTCCAGCCTATAACATTACAACATGTGGATAATACTTATTCAAGACCCTATGTTGGAGAGAGACTAATTATTTGTTTTTGTGTTTTAATGGAGTTTCATATGGTAACGTCAGTCGGTTTCCTTGTAGCATGATTTTCATAACCAGGCACTTGTGTGTGTGTGTGTGTGTCTTTCGGTTCTCAGCGGCAGCAGCGGGAGCAACAGGAGCAGCAGATGCAGAGGCACCTAACCCGTCCACCGCCTCAGTACCAGGACCAGCCGAACCCATCTACCCAGCAAAACCCATTCCAGCAGCAGCCACAGGTCTCCCAGTTTCCAGGTACCACCACTACCGCCTCAAGCGTGCCTCCCCCTCCCTTACTCGCTCGCTCACTCTCCCTGCCTCTCTTTAAGGGCATGTGTGTGAAGAGCTGCTGCGTCACTCTTTCCATACAGGCACTGCTTTGTTCCCTGTAAAACATTCAGCCTACCTGATATGCAAAGTGTGCTTACTGACTGACTCATTTGAATGGCAAACAGCAAGGTCTAGCAGTCAGTCATTAAATTAGAAGCTTCAGCTCATGTAAAGTTTTTCGAATATTTTACTTGCGGATAGAGTACATAAAATTGGCTAACAAGAGATTGTGGCTGTTATTTGATTGATATTCTGGTTTAAGTCTTCAGGAATGAAGTGTATTAAGCAGTAAGTTTTGCTGCCTAATGCTTTCCGGGTGTACTCGCACTAGGTGATCTGTACTGCTCCTGAGAGTTTGAGACCTGAAGTCCGCTTTACTTGAGTGTAATCGCTGCGGAACTCGAACACTATGAAGTGCACGTTTCAATTTATTGGAGAATATTAGGGTTAATAACGGGTTTGGTTTTCACCTCATTGATGAACTCCGATTGTAGTTGGAGAGTACAGCTGCACATTCCTCCTGCAGTGTCACTTCTTCCATAAAGATCTTATGCGTGCAGCAGAATTTACTGAAAATCACTGCAACTGCACTCTCAATTGAGCCTAATGTGAGTGCACCCTTGGTGTAAGCTAGAGGTGGGGAATGTGGCAAAATACATGGTCACAATACTTAAAGATGTGTTTAGTATACACACCATGTCTCGTCATATTTTGTTTTGCTAAGGTTAAACATGGAACAAAGATAACATGCCAGTAAAATGACTACCAGAATATATGCCACATATCCGAACCCTGTTCATTGTTACTTAGCTTTTTAATTCAGTGCCCATTAATTAATGAAGTGGTCATTTTCTCTCCTTTTTCTGCTTTAGGTTCGTCTCAGCCGATGGGCAGCGTGAATTCCCTTGCCGGCCCGGCTCCTGGTGTTCAGCGCATGTTTCCACAAAATCAAAGCATGATGGGAATTGGTCAGGGGGGCGGCCCTGCTCCGGGCGCTCCTCCTGCAGCCAGTCAGGCAGATCTAACCCTATCATGTGCTGGCGGGCTTGAGGCCCAGCAGGTCCTTTACGGAAACATGCCTATGCACCCGTCCCACGCCAACCAGCAGAGAATGCCGGTTTCAGCAATGCAGAACTACAGACACAGCGTTCTAGCCCAGGCCCATCTCAAGCAGCAGCAGCAGCAGTTAGCTCGCATGCCTAACAATATGCCTGGTGCCATGGCTAACAACATGAGCTCCATGCCTAGTTCAATGCCCAACAACATAACCAGCAATATCCAGGGTGCAATGACTCCACAGGCTCAGTCCTGGCAACAGCAGCATCCAGGTCTTCAGCAGGGCATACCTGGTCAGCCTAATACCAACAGTGGTGCCTTACCTACTGGCTTTCCGAACTCTAGCTTCCACATGCAGCCCAGGATGACCAAACTGCCTGGCAGTGCACCCTTCACCCAGGCTGGCTTGGGGAATGGTGCAGCTGGCAGGGCTATGGTGGGTATGAACCCAGGGCAAATGATGCCCAACATGGCCCAACAAAGAGCCAACAGTGCCACCATTGCACAGCAGCAGCCTCAGCAAGGACAGCCAGCACCACCTCAGTCACAGCAGGTGTTGCCCGACCTGGGTCCGTTCGGGCAGCCACAGGGCGGTCAGGTTCCTAACCGTACCGCAAGCATGCAGTGCAGCCAGGCCTACCAGGTCAACCGGACACCCAATCAGCAGCTGCCATTTGGATATAACGCCCAGTCAGGGGGCAGCTTAGCCAGCTTTCCTGGGGAGAGCGACCTGGTGGACTCGCTGTTAAAGAACCAGTCTACACAGGAATGGATGGACGACCTGGATGAGCTATTGGCCAGTCATCAGTGATTGGCTCTCAAACTAGAAACTGACTGATGTGGACATTACTGTCTGTTCTCTGGTCAGAACTGCTGTACTGTGTGTGGATGTGTCTTATAAAAGGAGTATTGGGCACGAGAAGTATCAAGTATTCTTAGGGCTTTCATGACAATGTGTAAAGCATAAAGGAAAAAAAATTCTACTACTGATCCTGTGGCTCAGTACTAAAACCACTGAATCATACCCAAATTTGATGGGTCAACATGCACACAAATACACGCACTGCTTTTATTTGCCCTCTTGCTGTTTAGGCTACATACATTTGCCAGAGTTGGTGCTTATGTGCCAAAAACTCTAGGTATTCAGGCCAAGGCCATAGAGGCAAAGTCGGCATAATTGAGATTTTCATGAGCTGTATTTGAGAAGATGGACTCTCCTGGGGTAGTGGTAGCACAGTGGTTAAGGCATTGGACTGCTGATCGGAAGGTCATGAGTTAGAATTCCAGCCCTGCCAAGCTGCCACTGCTGGGGCCTTGAGCAAGGCCCTTAACCCTCAACTACTCGGTTGTTTAAATGAGATAAATGTAAGTTTCTCTGGTTAAGGGCATCTGCCAAATGTTGTAGATGTACTGAGGATAGCCACTTTCCTTGCTCTTTCTCTCAATTCCCACAAGCCTTAGTCCTGAATCCATGGCCTTAATATCATAATAATATCATACCTGTGCACATCTGTGACTGATTCCAATACAGGGATTTTATTCTTTCTCCTGTTCAGTGAGTCCATTTGGCAGTAGAGTTCGAAATCTATGCTTCTGTCAATTCTCAGTTTGTACTGAGGGTCCCGAGTTTGTTGGTTGTTCTGTTGGAAATGAGTGGTTTAAAAAGTTGATGACTCAGCATTATGCTAAAACACTAAAATGGACGTTAACACAGTTTCTCTTCAATGTTACACTAAATCAAATGTTTTACCCTTTAAACGTTTCTAACCAATCAGATCGGGGGAGGGGTGTCGTCCATTGTGTGTGGCTTTTTTTTTTTTTTTTGTCTTTGGGTTGTTTTTTTTTTTAATAAATCTAAATCTTTCCAAAGCTCCCCTTCCTATGTTTGTTACATTGGGGTGGAATGTTTCACCCTGAAAAGTGTGTGTGTGTGTGTGTGTGTGCGTGCGCATTTGGGTCTCAGTTGACGTATGGCTTATCTGTTGGCATCTAGGAGCAAGTTTATTTCAGTATCTGACAGGGCTCCTTGTTTATTTATATATTTTTTTTTGTATGTATGCATTTCCTAATGTTCTCAAGAAGATAGATCTTATTTTTATATGTACATTGTTGCGAATTTTTGTAAGTATTTTATACATTTTATTATTGTTCTCTGCAAAAAAAAGGAGAGTATTATGTAAATATAGTTCTCTAGAAACAGCTGTGTGGTGTGTGGTTTTTTTCACGCTACGGTGGTGATCTTTTGAGACCGTCTCATGCTGTTTACACTTGGTGTGCTACGAAAAAGTTTGCCAAGTGGAAAGACACCTGTGAAATTTTCTTGGCCGCAGATCAGCTTACTGCAGTAATAATGATTATATAACCTTCAATATAGGTCACTACAAGCCAGGCAATAGCTAATGGGTGCTGCTTCAACTTCTATCCCCTTCTGGAAGATACTATGAATCAGTTGAAGTTTTCCATATTGAGGGGCATATCAATTCTTTACATACGTTTAGAGTTGTTGTTGACTGGGGAGAGAAATTCATCCCCAGCCCAGAATACAAAGTCCAATAACTTAAGCTGTCACTAAATGAACAATGGTTAAAAATTGAAACCTTTCTGTAAATCATGGCTTATTGGCACAACATAAATGCAACGGAGTTCTAATCCTGACAGTGCCACAGCTACCTGTGGTTGAGAGCCAAGGGGCAAAATTGGCCATACTCTCTAGGTAGGAAGGATTTTATACTCTCTTCTCTGTCGGTCACAGTGCCATGGATATGATGGTCTGGCTTCACGTATCTGAAAGGACGCACGTAAGCCCTCGCACCTCCTGGGTGGAAGCTGTCGTATGATGATGAAGAGCTGGCAGGTGGGTGGGAATGGGGATATGGCAAGATGACCCTTATGTGTACCAGAATCTTGTATAGGCTGAAATCTCAAAATTTAAGCGTGTTTTGATTTGATTTGAATTCATTTTTATTTAAGCTGATCTGTTCTCAGTGATGCCAAATAGTCAAGCATCAGGACAACAATAAGTGATGTTACAGAATGATCCCTCAGTGAGTAAAAACACCTCATTAGATGTTTTCTTGGCTCTCACATCCTTTCTTTTTCCTTCATTGCAACACTTAGAATAGCAGTCTATGCTGAAGTGTCAATACTCACTGGCCACTTTATTAGAAACACCATACTAATACATGCTAGGACCCTCTTTGTTCTCAGAACAGCTTCAATTCAGCCTCATGACATGGATTCCACAAGGTGTTCAAGATCCAGATTGACATGATTGCGTAACAATGTCTGCAGATTTGTCATCTGTACTGATGAATCAGCTGTCAGTCAGGCTCCCCCAACCCAATGGTGCTCTGTTGCATTCAGATCTGGTGTCTTCGGAGGCCACTGCAGTCCACTGAATGCTCTGTCGTGTTCTTTGAACCCATTTGAGATGACTTGATCTTGGTGACATCGAGCATGATCATGCTAGAAGTAGGGGAGGCACATGGTCAGCAACGATACTTAAATAAGCTGCAGAATTCAATCAGGGCTTAATTGGAATTACGTGGGCCCAATGTGTGCCTAGAAAACATTCAGAATCAGGTGTTAATGGCCAATAATGCTTACACATAAAAGGAATTTGCCTTGGCACGCACACTATCCTTATTCCTAAATGCTTCCTAGTTCTGGAGCTGGTGTGCAGATCCAGCAGGGTGGACGGCTTCATACTGATGGCCTTTTCTGCAGGCATGATGTGCTGTGGTTTGTGAACTTCATGTTTGGTGGTGGAGCTGCACCAGGCTCTGATGGAGGTGGTGATGGCACCTGTCCAGTTTGAGTGAGCCTGTGCCCGCTGTGGTCTCAGATTCCTGTTCCTGAGTATCAGGAGTTGAATCCACTATGGCATTTTGCTGTTGCAGCCCATCTCCCATCTGTTTGATGTGTCTGAGATGCTTTTTAGCTCACCACAGTTGCAGAGAGTGGTCATTTGAGTTGCTGTAACTTTCTAGTCGGCTCAATCCAGTCTAGCCATTCCCCTCTGACTTCTCTTTACCCAGGTGTTTCCACCCACAGAAACACTGTTCACTGGGTATGTTTTGCTTCTCATAGTCTGAGTAAACCCTGTAGACTATTGCGCTGATCTCCCAGGACATCTGCAGTTTCTGCCTGCCTGGCACCAACAAACCTGCCACAGGCAAAGTCACCCAGATCACATTTTCCCCATTGATGTATGATTTAAACGTTACTGTAAGTGTTAACCCAAGTGGTTCTGAATCTCCGCCAGGATTCAATACCCACAAGTGTTTCTGAGCCACGCCAACCTCCACTCTCTGCAAGTTCACAGCGCCACGGGAACCAGCAGAAAAGACACGCACACGGTTCAATTCGTAGCTGATTCAGAGTTTACTCAGATGCAAGCTGGAGTTTACATAGAATGATTTTAAAGACAGGTCTTAATTCCATATAAGGTACAGATCTATGATGTTAACCAGTCTAGGGCTGTAATTTGAAAAGTCCATGAGCAGAAATTCGTTATTAATAATTAATATAATAATTCGTTATTAATGCTTATGCAGAGCATATTATAGAAATGTTTTGTATTGTCCATCAGGAATAACATATCCGTTAATTAATCTTTTCCCAACCAGTGCTAGTAAACCTCTACAGGAGGCACTTCCTCTTCAGTACAGGTGTGTGTGTGTGTTCATGAATGCTTACACCTTGCACTGCTCAGCTCTGACCTCCTCCTACATGTGAATGATGTAGCGTCAGTCTAGGAAGGGCAGTGTAGATGATTGTTGATCTGACGTGCTGCGCGTTTCTGCTGAATTATGCTTGACCAGGTGGTGTGTGTTGCCGCTGTTACGGTGCTTGGAGTGCTGGAGCAAGGTAGGAGAAACTCCAACCACACCTTGAATACTGACTATATGTTCTTTAGGGGTTATGTATAGCAAAAGAAAAAAATCCATAGATGGCCGCTGAGGTGACGATGTGGTTATTTTTACCATAGGAATTAATATATTAAAACCACGATTGAACTTTAAGAGGTCAAGACACTAGACTTAACTAGTCTCAACTGTTGTATATTAAAATTACTGATACATGAAGAAAATGAACCTCATGACCACATGAACCTAAGCATGGAGATGAATGATGATGATGTACTTCAGTCTTGGAGACATATAAGGCGTACTTTTTTTGCCCATGCACCAAAATCTAAACTGACGTGACACATTCAATATTACGAAATTTGTACCTTTAATGTATAACTTGTAAGTAGAAAGGTGCAGGTAGAGTAAAAGTTAATTAAAGGGACACGAGATCAAATTAAATAGAGTCCATCATATTTAAAGGTACTCTATGTTCACATTACCATGTAAAAGACGTACTTTTGAGGGTTCAACTCCGGAGACCAAGAAAAATCCGGTTTACTTCAGTTTGAGAGTTCCACAATTCATAGCCATGAGAATACTTACTTTGTGGCAAAGTATCATACATAGTGTAACTCATTACTTTTAATATATTAATGCTAATTCGTGGCTACACCTCACACTTCATAAACAACCACCGTGCCACCTCACGGGCTCTTTAAAAACAACTTTTCAACATTAGTTTTGGACAAGAATCACAAAGATATTTGAATGTGCTTTGAATGTTTTCGTGATGCATATACAAAAACCTGCTGCTGTTAGTAGCCTATGAATGAAGTCTTTATTACACTGTCTCTGCCAGCGTACTTTTCCCTGCAGGTGATCTACGCTCGACGGAAACACTCCGTCCCCCCTCCAGCCACCACAGGACACCCCGATTTTGAGAGGGTCTTCAGAGCCCAGTAAGTGTTTAAACACGCGTGTGCACACCTCAGTCTTGAAGTCCTTGTCATGACTTTCCATTGACATCATTATGACACCAAATCTTGACCCTTAACCTCAACCTCAGTGACCAAGAGGAAACCTTTTGGTGTTGTTGTTTTTTTTTTTTTTTTTTTTTTTTTTTATAAATACAGGCCAGTTTTTGAAGAACAAAAGCAGTTCTCCTTGTGGCGACCACTCAAATATTTACACGGGGCCAATACTTCTGGACAAACCCGTCCTTGTGGTGACTTTTGGTCCCAACCAAGTTATAAAAATGTCAAAAACACACACTTACTTCAAGCATAAGTTAATGATAGGCTGATATGCATGTATTTTGTGATGATCATGTGCTTAATAGGTGTGTTCAGTTGTCTAAATTCTGAATGCTTTTCATGTTTTACTTGTAGAGCAAATTGTTCCGAATATTTCCCCTTATTCGTGATAACACTTTGGTTGGCTGGACTTTTTTTTAACCAAGGTAAGTAACCTGAAACAGTTAACCGAGAAGGGAAAAAGGCTGTAACTTATGCATTGCATCACATCATAACATGGCATCTCGTATTTGCATAAAAACAATAATTTGTGTGTGATGTGAAATGCAAAATAGGTTAGAGGTGACTGCACTAATACGTCATTGTACATGACTGAGTGGTTTGTGGGAAGTCTAATTAGTTGTTGATACTGTGCACTGATGAGAAATTTTAGAAAAATGCACGAAGAAACCGTTTGATCATCCCTGCAGTTCACATTTACATCCTAATGGACCTAAAGTAATTGTCCTTGTTGCCTACATGGTACCATCAAGTGTACATTTTTCGTATCTTTAGTAAACCTAGAAAAGGGAATATAGTATACCTTTAAAATTAATTTAAGGTGAATAATTTGGACTTAGGGATCAGTCTTGTACCTTTCAAGCTTTCCTCTAAAAGATAGATACTAAAGCACTGGCCTCTTTTTGGTTCCACGCCAATAACAAGGAACGTACAGTTCAATACATTTGTTTCTGAGAATGCATAATGATTAATGAAGCATTTAACGATCATTTACATACTGAATATGATGTTTTTTTTTTTTTTAAACTTTTACTCCTCTAGGTCTGTCTGCTTTCCTTGGAATCCTGTACATTTATGGACGATATCAGTACTTCCACGGATATGCAGAGTCAGCACAGGGAAGGTACAGGGTTATACCTCTGTTGATGTTATGTATTTATTTTGTGTTGGTTTGAAATTTCACCCGATGGCTCTCTTCCAGACTGGCCCCTCTGTACTTCTCTGCGAAGGTGCAGTGGGGGCTGATCGCCCTGTCAGCCCTGGGCGTGTTCTGCTCTATGAGTCGGCTGTATTTGGGTGTGGATCTGCTCGGCTCTCTGTGCGAGGTGCTCGGATTGACTCAGCTTGAGTGAATGCAGGCATGGGCTAAACTCTCTTCACCTTCGCTGCCCCTAATGAAACCCTGACATCAAACTTATTCAGCTCCAGTAAAATGAATACACTAAACCTACAAGTTTTTTTAAAATCTTTTCTCAATACTCCTTATTTACTTTCTTTATGGGATGTAAAGAATTTACTGTGATAATGAAATTTAATAAAAAGTTTAGGATGCACTGGAGCGTTTGGATTTTTTATTTATTTTTTTTAACACATCAGATTGTTTTGTCCTGATTTGTTTTCTAGTCCTGCATTGGTTTGTCAGTATAAGTAACGAATATAAACTTGGCTGTGATGTTATAGAAACATAATCAATGATGGAGTGGAGTGAGGAAGCCTGACAGGAACTGGAATTACAAACTGAAAATAGATTATTTTTCAATAACAGCTGGTCCTGAAGTGTTTTTCCCCTCTTATACCAGTGCTACTGATTTTTTTACATTTATTATCGAGTGGCACATCATATATTTCTAATGATCACTTGTACTATAGCAAAAGTAAACAAAGTTGTTCCTTCACTAACCTTTTCTTTTTCTCTTCTGTGATGTTAAAAAGATGAAAAAATGCAGCTTGTGATGTTACCGGGAAACCCCAGAAAGACTCTGTCCTGAAGACTTTCCTGTGTCAGGAAGCTTAAAGTTACAGCTTTAACTGTGATGGTTAGAAATATTGCCAATGGAGACTCTTTTCGTAAATGTAAAAAGAAAAACAAAAACCATCTACTTGGAGAACACTTTGCGACGACTGCATGTTCCTAATCCACGTTTAATCCATGTGGAGCCATTGCTGTACAAGTCTCTGTTTAAGTTGTTCCTATAAAAGTGAATGTTACATGGACAGCATCAGTGTAAACCTGTAAATTTGTCTTGCAGCCAGAAGTTTCTATTATAGGACACAACTTAACGCCTTCTGATCAGTTAGAATTCAGCAGCACTGTGGTGGAACCAAATATTACAAATACAAATAGTTAAGAAAAAATTCATGCAAAAACATAGTTTTCTTTTTACCCCCAAATGTACACTATATACAAGTTTGTGGACACCTGACCATAACACTCGTATGTTCTTTTTTTTAAACATCCCATGCCAAAATTTTATTCCCTCCTTTGCCGTTCTATTAACCACCATTCTTCTGGGAAGGCTGTCCACTAAATTGTGGAGTGTGGCTGTGGATTTGGGTTCATTCAGCCTTAAGCGCATTACTGAGGTCAGGTGAGAAGCCTTAGTGCACAGTCAGCATTCTGGTTCATTCCGGGTCAGGGCTTTGTGCAGGACACTCAAATTCTTCTACTCCAATCTAGGTAAACCAGGTCTTGCTTGCTTTACATTTACATTTACGGCATTTGGCAGACGCCCTTATCCAGGGTGACTTGCATAACTGCTTTGAAGTCTCTATCAGTAACTATATTCTGATACTGGTTCACTAGGACCTAGGCTAAGAATACCATCATGCTAAAAACTCTGCTTTTATTTTATTTTTTTTGAAGTGAAGAATAAATAAAGTGCTATTCCAAGTACTTCCTAAAGAGATAGGTCATTAGTCATCGTTTGAAGACACACAGTGACTCAGCTGTTCGGACATCTAGGGGAAGTTCATGCCAAAACAGAGTTTAGATGCATGTCTTCCTTGTACCTTGAGAGATGGTAGAACCAGTCGTGCAGTGCCGGAGGATTGGAGGTGCGGTGCGGGGTGTGATAAGTGCTTTGAGGTAGGAGGGTGCTGGTGGCTTTGTGGGCAAGCATCAGTAGTGTATCAGGAGCATAGCAATGGGGTGGTGTGGGAGAACTTGGGAAGGATGAAAATGAGTCGTGTAGCTGCATTCTGGATCAGTTGCAGAGGTCGAATGGCACGGAGTCAGACCTGCAAGGAGGAATTACAGTAGTCTAATCTCAAGATGACAAGGAACTGAACAAGTACCCGAGTGGCCTGTGTGGAATGAGTTGGGTGGATCCTTGTTATATTGAAGAGGAGAAAGGGACATGAGCGAGAAAGATTAGCTTTGTGCACAGAGACATCGACCTGCTGGAGCAGGTTTGGGTATCTTGGTTCCAGTGAAGGGAAATTTTAATACTACACCATGTAAGGACATCCTATACAGTTGTGTACTTTCAACTTGTTTAGGGAAGAACCACATATGGATGTGATGGTCAGGTATCCACAAACTTGTGGCCATATGGTCTAGCTGAACATCCAGAAAAAAGCTGGCTTCTTTAGTTTTGCACTGTAGCTATGAGGCCAATATTTCTAACTTTAGTTTTGTATAAACTAGGTCCATCCACTCAAACGGTCAAATTGTTTAGTATTTCAAATATATTTAATTATATGGTTGCTAGCTACTCTAAATTGCCCAAAGGTGTGAATGAGTGTGTGAATGGTTGTTTATCTGTGTTAGCCCTGAGATTGGTAACCTCTCGCCCCAAAGTCAGATGGGATTGGCTCCAACCCAGTTGGGATTGCCAACCCTGACGGATAAGCAGTATAGATAATGGATGGATGGATATAGATACGGATAGTTGCGTTGTGTTACACATTAGTCACCTTGTTGCTAAAGACATTAGCAATGTTAATACATGAGATTTATTCATGAAGAACCCGTTTACACTTGATATTAAAATGTGTCTTGAGCAATCTGATTACAACAAGTGAAAAAATAAAGCAATAAATACAAGTGTAAACGACCTCCCAAGACGCATTCACTTAAATCACTTGCCGACATGGTCTGGGACGCATTTGACCACATACCTTCCCTAGTGTAAACGCTGATGCGTCCCGATGTGTCCCCAACATGAACCTAACAGGAAAATACGTCATTAATGCTGGTCAAAGTGGGTGTTTTGGTAACAGTGCACCATGGTAGAAAAAAAATAGAGTGGAGCACCAATGTACATGGTTGAAGTGCAATAAAATAATGAAAGTTTGTTGCAGGTTTAACATTTTAACATGTGTGCGAGGACCTTTGACCTTCTAGTGGAAGTGATGTAGGCAGTAACAAAATCTGAGCAAAAGTGGTCAGCTGGACACCTTGGAGACGCATGATAGACACAGGTGTAAACAGTGATGTGTCTCGGCTGTCCACTTGTGACCTGATTACCCAAGACATATTTTAAAACCAAGTGTAAACAGGGCCATCTATTTTTGGTATATGAAGCTTTTCCCAATCTGGAGCCTGATCTTATCTATAAAAATGAACAAAAGAGATCATTGAGAGAAAACAATAGCAGCGGCCATGTTGAAGCCAAAATCACTTTCTTCTTCATGCTCTTTGGTGTCATTTTGTTTTTATAAAGTAATTGTATTTGTATGTTTGACTTAATACAGATAATAATTTAGCTTAAATTTGATTTGTATTTTACGTTTCTAAGTGCACCTTTATTCTACTTTTTTTAGGTACTGGAGGAGTTGTGATTCAGTTACACAGTTTGTACAATGTTAAACTGCTAGTAAATCTTTCCCTTGATTGTCGGTAACATTAGCCTGGTAGTTTTAATTAATAGGAAATTGTACAAAATTTGCTTTGGATAAATGCACCTGCCAAATTACTGGATAGATTTGAAAATAGCCTATGTAAACACTTTATTACAGTTATATTACATCAGCTAAGTTTTTAGATTTTATTTGACTTTACGTAAATACGTATATGGTTAATTAAGAAATGCTATTCATTTTTCCCTGAGGAGGAATTAAAGGTTAAATTGGTCAATTCTGTGTTCACTGCTAGAGGGCACCAACGCACTTTGCAACAAATCCACAGTATCTGGTTCAGTCAGGTTGCTACACAGGTTCATGACTAGACCTCGTTCCATCATTTATTTGTGTCTTTTTTTTTTTGTTTTGTTTTAATTTAATTTTGTTATTTTGAGGATAGGGTAAAAACTACAAATCATATAGTGTGATGGTTTTACCCACAGGAAGGCTGAAATGAATATATTCTGGCTGTTTAACTGCGTTAATCATCGAACAACAAACCCTTTTTGGACACATCAGTGTTTTATGAGCAAAAAGATGAACGATGTGGAAGTTAGTTAGATTTGGCGAATTGATTAAATAAAAAACAAGGTGTGCATCTTAATCAATAGGTTTTTTTGGTTTCATCTCCTTCTACATCTTGTGCACAGTTAGGGTATTGGATGGAAAAAAACAAGGCTAGAGAAGGGCGGTGGAACGACTTTTTTAGGAGGATCTAGAGGGAAATAAGGGCTTCCAGATGGAATGAAAGGAGAGCAAGAACTCCACGTCTTTGACTTTGTTGACCATTGTGTCTAACAAAATCTAATCTACCAAAAAAAAAGTCTCATACTTTGCAGGTTTATTTTTTTTTTTGGAAAGAATGGATATATGTCCTGGAATGGACTATATTCCTATGGCAAAATAAACTTCAGATATAAAGGAAAGGAGTAATATCTTACAGGAATAAAGTAGCCATACAAATAATGGAATAAAACGTTCATTTAAGGACTTCATGTAATTTAGGCTAGGTAACACTTGATTACAGTTTCGTAAACATTAGATAGACAAAATTATCATGGTGGAATATTTGTGTTTAAGGAATCAGTAGCAGCTAAGTGCCTTGTATATTTTAACATTTCTTTTCTATAGCTTCCAGATTTCTGGTTCCTGTCCTAATGTTGAAAAGAAAGAAAACATTTGATTTGGATTTTATTAAGCTACTGAGCAAGAGTAGGGACAAGGGCGAATGCCATTTCTTCAAGATTTGTGTAGAATTCTATGTAACCTGGCACCCTAATATGACAAGACCCCTGTTAGATTAAAAATCTTGTCCCTTTATTCTGTCCGTTGACCTCTCTAACCCTGCTGCCATGGATTGTCGTTCTGGCTTTCCTTTGCTCAGATTTAGAGGTGTCCTGCTTTCTTTCCTGTCCTGTGATCCTCAGATAATTTAGGTCCTCTTGACATGACAGAATTGAATTTGTTTAGGTTAAGCTATCATAAAGAACACTCCATACTTATCTTATCTTATCATGAACTCATCAGCAGGGTACTGAAAATAAATTTATACTGTACATACTTCTAGACTTTCAGCAGTAAAATCAGACTGAGTTTAACACGACCTTGTGTCTGTTAAGATCATTCTCCAAGCGCTCGTCACGCAGAGGAAGAGAGAGGGACGGTTACGTAGTCGGAAAGAGATTGAACCTGAATAAGAAAGAATCTTAACAACCCCAATGTGCCAAAGCGCCTCTCTTTCCTCCCTTTATAACCTTGACATCCAAACCTGTTCCATAGAGTTTGGCTTTCACGTTGAACCTCCAACCCTCAAGCTTGGAGGTCACACTATGACCTTCAGAAATGGCCAATGGGAGATCTCGGAACTTGGTCTGCTTAAGTTTGCAGTTAAGCTGAAACTGTGCATGGAACCCCTGATAGATACATCTGTAGACATAATGTTCCAGGTGATCACCTTAGACAAGGAACTTAAAATGCTTTGATTTGGACTGATGAAACCATGACATTCCACATGCTGAGAATTTAATCCTGGAGCAAAAGAGAAGGATTTCTTTCCTTGGGTGCATCAGTGTGTCTCCAAAACTCCTTGAAACTGGAAGTACTTCAAGCTCAAGGTTTAACTAGTTAACAAATTTGAACCCAATAAGTTGTTTCCTGGGTTATTTATTTGAGTAGAGATTTTGGGGCCATAGCATGTGTCAAAGAGTGCAAAGTGTTCATGTCTGATGAACAATGTCCAAGGTATTTATTGATCCCTAATGCGGAACTTGAGGAACATTACCCCTATCACATTATCATGCATTATCTCTACTGCTTATCCGTTAATGGTTGCAGGAATGCTGAAGCCAATCCCAGCTAGACGAGACGCAGGGTACACCCTGGGCAGGGTTAGGGTTCGGTTAGGGTTAGGGTTATCCCAGAGGTAACAAAAAAAAAAAAAAACACACTCACATTCACACCTATGGGTGGGCAATTTAGAGTAGCCAGTTGACCTTAATCTGCATGTGTTTGGACTGTCTATAAATAATATAATTTATTACCAAAAATTTGTTTTGTAAGTGGAAAATTCAGAAAGTACTTACGTCTGTGGTTCCAATAAATAACCAAAATATTATTGTGGACATTTAAATGAAACTCCTAATATTCTAATCATGTGATTATGTTTGTAAAATAAAGCTATACTGTGGGCTCAGAGGAATTTTTATTATTGTTTATTCTTTTTATTTTTCCCTTGCCTTTTACATACTGAAATTCCTCCAGATTCCTTGAACCATTTAATGATATTACACACTGTAGAGGGAGAAATACACAAACTCCTTCCATTCTTTAAACATTTCAATAATTTTCTCACACATTTGTTGAGAAATTGGAGTACTGCTTTTGTACCAAATCATTATTATGATCACCTGTTTGAAATCTCTCTCTCTCTCTCTCTCTCTCTCTATATATATATATATATATATACTCAGCAAAAAAAGAAACGTCCTTTGACTGTCAACTGTTTTTACTTTCAGTAAACTTAATGTGTAAATATTTGTATGAACACTAAAAGAGTCAACACCATA
>JAQQZU010000002.1:7245708-7262691 GCA_030068025.1 Parauchenoglanis punctatus | reverse complement strand
AGATGCTGGGATTGGCTCCAGCTTCCCCGCAACCCAGATGGATAAAGCGGTATAGATAATGGATGGATGGATGGATGAGCTACTCTAAATTGCCCATAGGAGTGAATGTGAGTGTGAATGGCTGTTCTTCTCTTTGTTAGCCCTGTGATAGATTGGTGACCTGACCAAGGTGTACCCCGCTTCTTGCCCGACGTCAGCTGGGATTAGCTCCAGCTTCCCTGTGACACTTTACAAATAAGCAGTATAGATAATGGATGGATTTTATGAATTAGCATCAAAAACAATACAGATGTCATTAAACATTACTTGTCCAAAATAATATTCTGTATTTGAAAAATGTTTGCAAGTCAGTAAAGAAAGCAACTTATTATGTAAGAGACCACTTTCCAGACAAAAAAACATGACAAAGTCATCTGGGTTTTGCATTCAAAAAATGAAGCGCAACAGTCGAAGTCTCCAGAAGAACTGTGGCACATTCTCCAAGATGCTCAGTAAAACGTACAGCTCATTGCCTTATAAAACTACATAAATTGTACCAAGGACAACTGTTTAAGAAAAACAAAAAAACAAAAAAATGTTGTCACAGTAAATATGGACTTTGCTTAGTTTATTACTGTTCACTGCACATTATAGTATTGTTGTAGCAGAAAGATTTAATTTAATACAGAATATCCATTTAATTACTCTTCTCCTAACATTTTCATACTATTTCTGTGTTAAAAAAATATATTTGAGTGTGTTTTGCTTATACATATATAATGTAAGCAGTAGGTGGACTGTTTGTTTTTTTGCCTTTGTATAGAGTGTTAGTTAATGCTGGTATGGGCTTCCTTCCATGTATTGTTCTGAATTTCGTCACCTTCTGACTACACTACTGTCTCAGTTCCTTCAAATTAAAGTCTCATGGCTTGTTTTTTCACTTGCCAAACTTTAAGTGCCTTTAGGTTGGGGCAAGAGGTCCTTATCTTTAGGCTGAAGCTTTTTGAAATCTGTCTGATGGTTATAGGTACTGTAATCTCAGAAAGGTGAGTACGTGTGTGTATTTGTCAAGCAGAGTTGAGTCAACCTTCCTCAAGGGTATCATCTGTTAACAGGGTTTACTCATGATGATTAACATTGACAGTGACTCTCATCTTTAAAGCATGTTTAGTGTAGAGTATTATAGCAAAAGTTATAGCTACTTTGTCCTAAGGCTACTCTTATGCTTAGAGTTCTTATTACACATTCAAACACAATGGAAAATGGAAACCACAATGGAGCAAAAGGGCACTGTGTGTGACACAATATGTATTTTTATATATATGTGTGTGTGTGTGTGTGTGTGTGTGTGTATGTGTGTGTCTGTGTGTGTCTGTGTGTATGAGTGTATGAGAATGCAAGTGTCTGTTTTCACATCGCTTTGAACACAGTCGGACTGTGGTGTCTCTATCTCCCCTCAAGCTTTTTATTCCTCACTCTCTTTCACACTAAAAAGGTGAGCTGGGCAATATGATGATCTAATATATAGACACTATTATACATTTTCTGACTCTGAGATATCATGGTGTATACAATGTGATCTAGTCATTGATATAGCGAAGTTTTCTGCAGGGATATGTTTATTTAGCATTTATGGAAGGAGTCTCTGGTGTCCGAGCTTTGTATAAATCAGGGGTAAAGCTATAACTTTTCCAACACAAGAAAGTTTTCAGGATGGAGTGTTTCTCTGTAACATGACATGCTGTGTGTGTGTGTGTGTGTGTGTGTGTGTGTGTGTGTGTTTTGTATTATTATTATTAACAAGTCAGAGAAAAAAAAGAGAAGCTGGTGAGGAAATGAGTGTTTACAGCTGTTAGCAGAAACTACCTTGTTTGGTATAGTTACATTAAATGTAACTATAAATGGATAAAATACAGGATGTGTAATTTTTTAATTAATTAAGAAAAGCATTTGTTGGCAAATTGGCTTCAGGACTTGTTCCTTCCATGGTTTATTCCTTATTTAGTCAGGGTCTAATATGAATTATTTAATAACTCCAGTGAAACTAACTGGTCTGTAAAGTGTAAAGGGTTAAATATGATTTAACCAACCTCTCAAGTATGAACCCATCCTTCTGGACTGGTATATAGAACATACTTTTAAGTATTAGGTCATAGCATGTGCTTGAGATGTGACTCAATCTTGTCATGGCTTCTTGTAAATACAGTGCTATAAATGAAAAACAAAATGTTGCTTTTTGAAAGATATAAACCCCTCATCTTTCAGAAATGGAACTGCAATGAGCACTAACAGAAGCCCATTGGGGCAGGAATCACACTGCCCCATGCTTACTTTAGGAATGTTTTGTGTTTTTGTTTAGGACTGTTCATATTTATTCTTCTGTATCTCACACACTGTGACAGCGCCACCTGCTGCATCAAACACAGTTTAATTAGTTTCGATAACATGAACGCTGCCTTTTTGTTAGATCATAGTGATTAGAAGGTATAAGCTAGACTGTTATCTAGCAAGCTACATAACTAGGTAGGTTGTGTCATAGAGTGAAATTATCAGCAACCGGAATGCATGATAACTGCACCAATAGCTTATAAAATCATATTTCCATAAAGCCTTGGTTGAAATATTTGTGCACTGAAAGACTAATGAGCTAAATGTCTTTATGAACGAGACAGTAAGAAAGGAATTTTATGTTTTAGACTATTGTTAGTGCTGGCTTTAAGACCAGGCTACCTTCCTTTCCCATGTTGAGGATTGGTGTTCATAGTTAATTTGTTCAATTTCATTTAAGTCTTGTTGACTCTTAACTGCCTATTATGGGGTTACTTTAAAATTCATTACATAGTAACCTATAGGATAAGTCAAGTCTGATAGCCTCCCAACGTTATTTCATTTGAGGCTATGTCATTATTAATGCTATCCTTTCTCACCAAAATCTATGGGTTTGAGCCGCTGCTGCTTGTTGGTAAGTCAACATGTGAGTTTGATTGTAAGCAAGTGTCAAACAGACTCCTGGAAGTAGAAGCCTCCTGGTGTGCTGGCCGTTTGGCTGCGGTCAGGCTTTGTAGGTGATTTAAGAACAGTGTCTGGTTTTACTCAGAGTATAATTGGGTTTTGAGAGATTAATGAGATCCCCACAGTTCTCCCCTGTAATTATTTTTAACAAGCAGAGAAAGAGTGATTGAGAGAGAGTATCAGATGTTTGTTTATAAATGGATAAGAAGGAGAGATGAGGATTTAGGGAACAAGCTGCAGAGTTTGAATGCATGTGTGTGTTAATAAGTGAGAAAGAACAAAGCAGAAGGAGAGAGCTGGTTCACCTCGACTGATGTGAGCGAATGCTTGTGGTTAGAGGTTGTGAGCGTGTGCACTGATGTGGTCCATGTGGGTTTGTTTGATCATGGCCTACCATGTCTGAGCAGTTATACACACAAACACACCATGCCATCAGCAGCAGCTCTTGTGTACAGTCAAGCATGTTTCCTTTGTTTCTCAACTTGCTTTAATCGGAAATCTTTTGACACTGCTCTCATTTTTGAGGTCCCTCTAGGGGAAATAAATATATAACATGAAAACATGAAAGCTGGTGGTTTGAGCTTCACAGCAGCTGCATGCTTTGCTGATTGGCCGTTTGATGATTCACGTGTGGTTGCGCACCGCAGGAACTTCACTCTTCCTCCTATTCAAAAATGCATGAAAGCAGCAAAACTTAAAATAAACAAACTATGGCAAGCTTAAAGACATTTAGCTTTCTTCATTCGTGTAACGTGAAGCGTGTACAGGATGCTTTGGGATTGTTTGTTGATGCAGGAATGAAATGAACAGGAAATACACGCAAAGGTATTTGAGGCTGTTTAGCTTATACATTCTCGGATTTGTGTGTGTGTGTGTGTGAGGGAGAAAGGGGGGGTTGTTTGAAAAAAAAAAGCTGGTAGTAATTATATTAGCTAAGTTTTTAAGGCTGTAGGTGTCCTTAGGCCATGGTCCTCATTAGTCCAGCAGAGAGGAAACAGGCAAGCAAAATCCAGCTGCCCTTTCTGAGGCAAAGGTCAAAACAAAGCTTGCTGAAAGTAATCTGAGTCCCTTTTTTTGTTTGTTTGTTCAGATAATTTACTTACCAATCAGAGCTCAGTTGGCCAACATGAGAACCCATGCAGACTGTGCCTTGCTAGCAGATATCCAACAAATCAGGATAAAAGGCACAGGGAAGATTTATATTAATGCAGCTTTTTTTTGTTGCAGCCTTTTTGTGGTTTAAGAAATTAAGTTGCAACAGTGAACATTCTCCCAGAGCTGAAACACTAACGCAAGGGAATCAGTAGCTAACTAAATAAAGATAAATAGCCGCCCCCTTCACCATTTCCTCCCATCCTGTTATTCCTTCTTGTTTACTCATTTGTTTTGAAGGGGGAAGAGTATGAATATTTTAGCCATTGTATTTGCTATTTTAAGAAGTTTCCTGATCCACGTAGGCTTTGAGTGGAAGTGCACTCATCCCACACTCGTTTGCACATTCAGGAAAAATAATGATACAACTTAAACCTCAAAAATGAGTGGTAAACCACAACAAAAAATGTCTGACATTTCAGTTTTGTTTCTCTTGTTTCTCTCTCTACTCCAGACGATGTGTTCTCAGACATCCCTGACCCAGCTTGGATGGCTCGGCTGTCTCTTCCTCTGACCAGCGACTATCATGACAACCTTTATGTCCCTGAAGGACTACCACCCTCAGAAGATCAGAGCTCCAATTTAGGTGGCCCAAATGACTCTGCTTCTTTCTCCACCTTTGGTAAGGCCCCAGAGAAGACTGGGTCTTTAGGAGGTGAAAATCTGCTTTCGGAAGTAAGCACGCTGTTTGAGATGCTAATGACCCAGAAGGCCGACGCTCAGCCGCGGTCAGATATCCTCTACAGACTTTCTGCAGCTTATCGCCGCTCCCTCGGCCTTGATGGCCATCAAGGGCCAAATGAAACATCTCCTGTAATACGTTGTGCCACCCCAAACCGTTACTGATGATCAAGTGTCATAAGAACAACACTCACCTTTCCCTTCCCTTGTCATTGAATCTCTTTTACTGTTGCAGTTCTGGTGTTGGTTTTAAGCAAGTGTGTCATATCATCATCTCTCTCTCGGGGAGGTCTGTCTGGTACAGGCCAGCTAAGGCAAAATACACATATCTGTTTCATATTTCCTGGAATAAAATTTATGTACTCTTTTGCAATGGAGTAAAACTGTGATAAGGAGGCACTTTCCCCTCTACTTCAGGCTGTAAATCAAACGACTCTACAATGGTGCTTTTCTCACAGAGTAGTTTGCGAGACCTATGGCTTTGTATGGGTTTAGAGAAGGAAATGGCTCTTTGTCTTCTTTTAAGACTAAACACCAACAGAACAAATCCTGTCTCTGATTAGGAATGTGTGAAATTTTCTACCACAATGGATTATAAGCAGCCTTGTTTCCTCTGCCAAAGCCAGACTCCTGATTATTGTTTCCTGCTTCTCCTTTGTAAATAATATACCAAACAAAAATTCAGTATTTGAATTCTTGAAGACTGTAAATAATAGTTGTCTGGCAGACTTAATGTCATTTTTGACCTAAATCTGTTATTTAATATTTCAAACACAAAATCTGGTTGCCTAGTATAGGAATGCTTAAATGATTTATGGTGACCTCCAGATACTCCACATTTTATTGTATCAAAAATAATAAAGTAAATCTAAAAGAAACATCAAACGAATGTCAAAGACACAACACCTTGCACGCAATCTGTGTGAGATCTAAATGGGAAAGGTGTTGTAAGTTATTGACCTTGAAACACTAGATATAGATTTCCATACACATTATTAGGAATTACATGTGCATATTTTTTTTACATGTGAGTAACTGAGAGCACTTTGTATATAACTTTTTTTGTATGCAACATGAATGAAATAAACATTTCTGCAACATTTCTTAAAAGTCTTTCAAATTTGCCAAAGGTCATAAAACTGCTCAAATGGTTGATGAAAACACAAATGTAAAGAATGCAGTTCCTACAGAGAAAAAAGAAACAAAGGATATATAGTGGCTACTTATCTATCCATCCATCCATTATCTATACCATTTTATCCATCTGGGTCACGGGGGAAGCTGGAGCCAATCTCAGCATTTTCGGGCGAGAGGCAGGGTACACCCTGGGCAGGTCGTGGCTACTTATTGTAACCAATATTTTCGAGATATATATACATGCACACACCTAGTGGTAATGTATGTTACAGAAAACTGTCAGTCTCACAATCACAACAACAGCAACACTGGAAACAAGGAGGGAATACACCATGGTTGGGTCACCAATCCACAACCATTCACACTTTTGAGTTGAATAAAATTTGATTTTTTTAAAAATTGAATAATTTTGAGTAGCCAGTCCCCCTAATGGCATATTTTTGGAAGGAAACCCACCTGGACATGGGGATAACATGTGAGACCCCCAACAGACAGTAACCCAAACTCAGAATCAAACCAGGGACCCTGGAGCTGTGAGACAATAACCACTGAACCTCCCACATTAGAAGCAGGTCAGTAAAATTCAATTGTGTCAAAACAATAAACCTCAAATAAAATAAGTACATGCATTTTTTTATGTTTGCTTTTGGATGAGTGTTCACATGACAGCTGATCTCTACCATGCCCATGAATGTAAACAGTGAGACTGAGGTTGGTCTCTATACTGATGTACCGCTCATTTGCTAGTGCGTCGGCTTTGTGAACTTTTCATGTGAATCCTACCCTTGATGTTTGTTCACACCCTGATAATCCACTGAAGGTTTTAGCACTCTGGGTTTGCATAATGTCATGGCCAAGTTCTCTCCTGCGTAACTCCACTCATCCACTGCTGGTTTTTGAAATTAAACCTTGAGAATAATGTGGTAGTTTCTTTCACAAACGTGTTTTTTGGTGAAATATGGTGAAGAAATTGGCATGGTCACTCCCAATTCCTGTGAGTCTCGTTCTTGATGCATTTGTATTTGTGTCATGCCCTCGGCAAACTCCTCTACTCTGTGTTCCAACATAAAGACACTCACTCCTCCTGTTCCAGGGATCTGAGAAGCTGAGCCTTCTACCTGTTTCTCTTCCTGTGACAACAACACAGCAAACCAGCTTACTTTTTTCTTCCTAGTGCACTCTGAAGCTGTGTCTTCTATTTACTTCACTCCCTATTGCCACCACATAGAATCAGAGTATTCACATAGCCTGCAGGCTTCACGTATTACTATTATGCTATGCTTTTGGCATAATGCTACACTTAGATTAAGGCTCTGTATGTGCTTGTTGGAGATGCTCCAAACAATTTGAGCTTTGATCACTGTCCATCATCCACCTCTATCAGCAGCCTTCAACCAATGTGTGCATTAATAATTAAAAATGTTTTACAATTAGCAACAAACAAAGGCTATAGTTGCTATCTTTGAATTCACTTCCCCAAAAACACAAGAATGATAAACAGGACAGGCGTGACACAGTGGTGTCATTTTATATGAGTGCCACATGAGGTGACGGTCACAAGATGGCGACTTTGCTATATCTACTCAGCAGCAAACGGACAAGCACCCAGGAATATTTAGGAATACTCCTAGTTATAAATCTGTATATAGTATATTTAATAATTATACCACAGCACAGAAATACAGAAATACATAAATACTGGATAAAAATTTAAAAAAGTATATAAAATTATAAAAGTGTATAAATTGCCCTAATGAGCAAGCCACATGTGATGGTGGCAAGGAATAACTCCCTGAAATGAAACGAGGAAGAAACCTTGAGATGAACCAGACTCCAAATGGAACCCATCCTTATCAGGGTGACACTGAAAAGTGTGATTATAAATCATTGCACTTCTATAATTGTATACTATATACGTAGTCAAAAAGTGCTAATGGTGTTAGGAGGAACCTGAGAGCAACTTGTAAATGAGCATCTGAGTCATTTTGAATTCATTATAGTTTTAACTATAAGTCTATTGTGTCAAACTGACGTTATTAACTGTTCAGTGACGGAGACCTGAATGCAAATGGTTTTAAGCAATTGAAGTCCTAAAGCTGTCCAAGCAAGAAGATTCATAGCCATTATTATAATTTCTGTGTGGTACCATCCATAGTAATCTCACGGTGATCCTTTGGCTGTCTGTGTGGGGCCATCAGCAATGAATGATTTTCAGGTGGCAAAAACTCTAAACAGAAGAAGGTTTTCATGTAAGCAGACTCTGGAGAGGATTCAAGTGTGGATTCAGATCTATATATGAAGGTTGAGGGAAAAGTACACATATGTGAAGCAAACTCAGAATTGATATGCAGGCAAGGGTAAAATGATCAGACAAACAGAATATCACAGGCTAGGAACAAAACTGGAAATGGAGTATGAATGTGCAAACTGAGCAGAATGAGAGGTTTGTGCAGGTGTGGATATGATCCCTCCTCCCCACCGAGGAGCTCACTCTGGGAGCTGAGGATTTGCGAGGGTGTCCTCTAGGGTGAATTCCAGGTTGGTCAGGATGTCTGGTGTGAAATTCCTCTGTGAGGAGAGGATCGAGGATGTCTCGAACTGGTACCCAGCATTGTTCACTCCCAGTCCACTAAGTAGCCCTCTCAGTCCATTAAGTATTGCAGTTTTACGTTTTGTCTGTAAGAACCCAGGATGTTCCTGTTGGTGTAATCAGATTGTTTGTTGATTCCTAGAGATTCGGGAAGCTTGGTCAGTGGGTATTCCTCATCCAACAGATGGGGAGTGACTGCCTTGAGTTGCGAAACATGAAAAGAAGGTACCAGATGACAATGATGTGGGAGCTCCACTTTATAAATTACTGGGTTAACTTGCCTGATGACCTTTAAAAGCCCCATGTATTGTGCCTCTGAGTTTTCGGCACACTGGCAGACCTCTGATATCATTGGTAAAGCCAAACCCGATTGCCTAGGTGGAATTTTGTAGCATTTCTCCGATGTTGATCCATGTATCATTTGTTGGACTCAGCTATGTGTTCAAGACTGTGTGTTTGTTCCCACACCTGCTCACTTTTCTATGAACATTTGTCAATGGGTGGGGATTTAGGATTAGCATTGCACAAGAAAAAGGATGGCTGGTAACCCAGAACACATTGGAACTGGGTCAGATGCATGTTGGTATGGTGAAGTGAGTTCTGGGTGTGTCCAGTCTCCCTGATTTTTGGAGCAGAATGTCCAAAAGAAATGCGTAGTAACAAAATACATGTTGGAACAGGAGTTCTGCCAACTTGAAGGCAGATGGCAGATTAGACATAGGTGTTAATCTCAGGGAGCATTAGGAATGGTCAATTATCACCAGGATGACCATATTACCTAGGGATTGAGGTAAGTCAGTTATGAAGTCGAGAGTGAGGTGTGACTATAATCGTTGTGGTGTGGGTAACAGCCTGAGTTTTCCTGAGGGAAATGTGTGTGGGACTTTGGCTTCTTCACAGGTTGAGCTTTAAGTACTGTATTTGTTGCTTTCGTGTACCATGTTAGCCTACCAATCTTTATCCTTCAACAGTTTGTGCATGCAGTGTGTGCCTGGGTCTCCAGGGGCTGGTGATGTGTATGCCCAAATGATTAGTCTGCTTCTTATTTGTGGGGGAACGTATATGGGCTCAATTTATGAAGGGCTTTCTCCAGCTCATTTTCAAAGTCCCAGGTGATGGTGTTCATGAAGCAGTTGGTGGGCAGAATGGTTTCGGGTGCAATGGGTGGTTTAGAAGCGTGGTGGAATGCGTTAAAATATGTCTCCGGTTTCGGATTTATTGACCCTGGTCAATATGATAGAACGAAGTTAAACTGTTCTCGTAAAGAACAGTGCCCATCTAGCTTGAGGAGGATTAAGTCTCTTGGCAGTATGTAAATATTCCAAGTTCTTGTGGTTTGTTAAAACAACAAATGGATGAGAATCCCCTTCTAACCAATGCTACCATTCTTCCAAACCATGTGAAACCGCTAACAATTCTCGGTTACCAATGTTGTAGTTGACCTCAGCCGGGAACAGTTTTTTTGGAGAAGAAATCTACTGGGTGTAGTTTAGGCCTTTCCCCGAAACCTTGGGACAACCTGGCTCCCATTCCTATTTCAGAAGCATCTACTTTGTGAGTGAGTGGTTTGCTCAGACCAGGGTGCTTTAAAATGGAGTCGTGGTGAAGTCTTGCTTGAGTAGGTTAAATGCGTCGCCTGTTGCATTATTCCAGATGAGCCTTTACGGTCCTTTCTTTAGCAGGATAGATAAAGGTGCTGCGATGAAGCTAGAAGTTTGGCAAATCTGATGAATCTCTGCAAGTCCTTCACAGTGTGTGGGATGGGTCAATCCATTACTGCTTTCACAGCATCCATAGTTATCCCCTCCTGGCTGATGATGAAACATAAGAAGGAGATTGTGGTAGCATGAAATTCGCATTTCTCCTCCTTGACGTACAGGTGGTACTCATGGACAGGACTTGTTTCACGTGGCTAACATGACTTTGATACGATGAGGAATAAACATTCCTAGGAAGTTTTTAAGTAATTTGGTAATGGTAGAGGCAGCATGGTGGTGCAGTGGTTAGCACTGTCGCCTCACAGCAAGAAGGTCCTGGGTTCAATTCCCGGGTCACCCTGGGTGCCTTTCTGTGTGGAGTTTGCATGTTCTCCAGTTTCCTCCCACAGTCCAAAGACATGCAGATTAGGTCAACTGGCTACTCTAAATTGCCCATAGGTGTGAATGCGAGCATGTGTGTGGTTGTTTGTCTGTGTTGGCCCTGTGGTGGACTGGTGACCTGCCCAGGGTGTACCCCGCCTCTCGCCCGAACATGCTGAGATTGGCTCCAGCTTCCCCTGCAACCCAGACTGATAAAGCGGTATAGATAATGGATGGATGGATGGATGGTAATGGTAGTGTCCAGATGATGCGCTGAAAGCCGTTTTCCCCTTGTTGCCCTCACAGATCAGGTTTTATGCGCTGTGTTAATCCAGTTTTGTAAACATTTGTGCTGTGAGTAGTTGTTCCACTGCGGATTACACTAACGGATGTGGTTATGGGTCCTTTACACTGATTTTGTTTAAACCTCTGTAATCCATACACTGATGTAGCCCTCCTCCCTTCTCCACAAAAAAGAAGCCTGCTGAAGCTGGAGAATGGGAGGGCACTAAGTAGCCTAGTAGTACTAGTGATGCTTCCTGTATATATTCCTCCATGGCCCTGTATTGCAAGCAATATATATATACAAGCAACTGTGTAGGGGCTGAAGACAATGGTGATGACAGTGCTCAGACCATTCTGTGATCTCTTTGAGAGTCCAGGAGATATGTGGGTTATGTGTGCAGCCAGGGAATTCTGAGTATGAAGGGGTTCTTGTGTGAATCAGTGAGGAGCAGAGATATGATTTCCTGATGAAGGCAGCTGACTTGAAGACTGAGAGGCTGTGTGCACTGTTTAATTACTCCCTTTTCAAAGGGACCCCATCAATCATGCTGATGTGCACAGGGTTGTTCAGGCTGATGAAAGAGATGCGAAGTTTGTTAGCTGTGGTTTGGTCAGTGAAGTTGCCAGTAGATCCAAAGTCAATCATGGCTGCAAGAACATGGGTACTATTTGAGTAGGTGATCTTCACTTGAATAATAAATGGTGAGACTGAGAGGAAAGAACAATGACTTACCACTCTGAATATGACTCTGAACATGACTTTGAGTGCTGGTTTGGTCCATCCTCTCTACTTCCAAAGTCCGGAACTTGAGTGCATATTCCACCACTCTTTGAATACAGTGTTTGCAGACCATGAGTCATTCTCCAATCTCATCCCCTTCAGGCACATGATCGAAGACATGCCTGAACAAGGTAAGGAAATGCTCATATGAGGAGACTGGTCCACTGCTCCTTTCTCATACTGCTGTTGCCCAGTCAATCGCCTTACTGGAATGCAAGCCGATCATGACTGCAATCTTCTATTGGTTGGACAGTGCACCTCTGGACTCTGGTGGTAAAGAAGAGCTGACACTGGAGAAGAAACCCACAACAGCATGAAAGATCTCTGCTGAATTTCTCCAGTGAGGATATCAGTGAGGGGTGTAAACATGAGGTCGCATGATGGTAGAAAACCGCTCCTTGACTTGAGAGAACCTCACAGTAAGTTGTTTCAGGTGAGTGTTTATATCCTGCATAAGCTTCTCTTGATTTCCAAGATAATATTCTTGAGCAGCTAGGGCACTAAATATACTCTCCAAATCCACTGCATCCATATGGAAGATGAAGCAATCTGTCATTTAACCAGACTCCGGAGAGGATGCAGGTGCAGTTTCAGATCTTTATATAAAAGCTTAGGCAAAAGTACAGATACATGAGGCAAACTCAGAATCCATATACAAGCAAGGGTCAAACGATCAAACAAACAGAATATTACAGGCTAGTCACAAAACTCAGGAAACAGAACAAAGTCATGCACAAGAGAAAAAAAGGTTTGGCACTAGCAGTCACATGAGAGCTCAACTATTGCTTTGAAAAGGCATAATGAAACTGAGAGTCTTTGGGTCCTGAAGGTGTGTGTGCATTAATCAGATGCATGTGCATCCAAATTAGAAGTCCAGAGAGGCAGAGCGCATGAGCGAGTTGGCCATGTTCTCATGAGGAATTATAGCGTGAGGAATTATAGAGTGAGGAATTATAGGAGCTGTGGTTTGAGTCAGAATCCTCAGAGGTGGCCATGTTTTCATGCCACGTGTGATCCTGGGAAATTTGTTCACACCATATGCTGGGATTTTGGAAGTGTTTTCTCTTTCTTCATGTTTTATTTCAAATAAATCACCACTAGTTTGAACTCAGTTGTTGAGACACCATTGTGAATGTTTTTTGTTTGCTAAGAAAATCTATTCAAATAAATTCAATTTTATTTTCAGTCAATCTCAGCTGACTTTGGGCAAGAGGCAGAGTACACCCTGGGTATGTTGTCAGGCCCAATTCAGAGATAAATAAACATTCACAATCAAATTCACACCTGTTTAGAGTAGCCAGTTGACCTAATTTGTATGCCTTTTGGTTGTGAGAGGAAACTGGAGCACCAGAGAACACCCACACAGTCAGGAGGAGAATATGCAAACTCAGTCCAGAAAGGCCCCAGTTGGCTGGCAAGTTCAAACCCTGAACCTTCTTGTTATGAGGAAACAGTACTAACCATTGCACTACTGTGCCACTTGATACTGAAGTCATCATATTCAAATAAATAGACTGTATTCTTTCAATCATCGTCAATAACACAACACAAATTTTAACGGTTCAGATTGTTGAGAATTGAGACACTTTCCGGTTATATATATATACTTAGCTGTTACATGCATCCTGAGTATCAGGATTACATCCAGACATGTCCCATTTACATAAAATAAATCAAAAGTAAATCAGATGTGTAAATTTCATTTCTCTCTTGGGGGACAATAAACAGAAATATTTCTCAAGAGCAGTTTCTAAGGGGTCACTCAAAAGATGCAGCCAAAGTTATTGCAATTGTATTAAATGAATATACATAGGAAATCTTATTAGCATTATATTTTGGCTACTGGATAACTGATAAGGATTAGCATGATCAAATGGCACCAAACCATTATATTAACATTTCCATAGACCTACATACTTCATTCCTTTAGATTAGTCTAGCCTCAACACTTACAGTAGATCGGCTAACACGGAATTACAAAAACAGGGTGAGATCAAAGATAGCAGGCAGTGGACCAAACCACTGTGTAGCACATAAACACATTACGTTTATAATTTTAAAGCTACATGCTTTCAGTACATATTATTTCTGATATTTAAATTACATAGTTTGGTTTACAATCATATATAGTCCCCTGTGCCCCCCACTGGGATTTCCACCTATAGTATAAATGCATATCAGATACATCCAAGACCCCTTTAAATCGAGTCATTTAACTTATCATGTATCAGGATTATATCCTGATAAAAGTTTAACCTCATACATTTACATTTGTAGTTGTCTGCCAGATTGTAACATACAATGAATACATTCCCTGTATTCCCTCTATTCAGTTTTTTTTAATGCAAAGGTTTAGTAGAAATTCATTTATCTTGATGCTAGCTACTGTTTAATCTTAATAGATGTTATTATTTATACCAAGGCATTCAACAATTATGTTAGGACCATGTTACCAAAAGCAATGTCATTTTACAATTCAATCTTCTATTTCAAGAGTTTTTCTCAGGAGTTAATTAATATAGCTGTTGGGAGTTCACATTTTCTCGTGAATATAATTTGTATTGAGTTTGTGCACTTTGCGTACAAAAGTGCATTTTGTATACTTGTTGGAATCTGTATCGTCCTCTAAAAGGCCATTCTGTTAATTGGATAATTAAAATGCAGTTCAGTAGAAGCGCTGTAGACAATGTCAACGTCAGTTCAGGCTTCACGGCCTACTACAACATCAGGGACTCAGAAGCTCTATGTGCTGGAGTTTTTATTTTTTAACAAAAACCTCACACAAAATCCAATAGGAAATGTTGACAAATAGGCAATAAATAAGTCAAAATATAGAAAATCCAAAATGCAATCAAGTCTAATGGAACATCCAAAGAGCACTTAGAAGATCAATGTAAATATCAAACAGCTCACAATTTCCACATTTTTTACACAGAATTGACATTTTACTGTGAAGTTGGCTGTGTTTGAAACTCCGTACTGGTGTACTACACACTGCATACTGGCCCTGTATACACTGTGTAGTGCACACTACTCCCCAGCCTAGTATACAGTATTGTATAAGGGTACAACAACTTCCATGTAGTATAGTAGACTAGTACGTCAAACAAATAAACAAACAAACAAACAATCAAATAATTTCACACAAAGGGCTGGTGGCATTAAATCAGGTAATCTGGGTATTGCTACTAGCAAATGCTAGCTAGCAACCTCTTAGCTAGGAAGCATGCCATTCAATTATATTAGCAAGCAAGTTAGCTAGCATTCGCTATCGGTTGGGCAATTTGTTATGTTAAAAAACAAGAAAACATATGAAAACACACCAAAATATGCAATTTATTTATTATTTTACATTTATATTCAGAGCTGGAATCAAAGCCACTTCTGCTGTCCACCATGGTTTTTGAAAATTTTGGGAATGTGGAAATCACTGCATTGTATCATGGGATGCAGTGGTTGACCAAGTAAACTCTGGCTGTATACTGGAAATTTTCACCAAAGTATCATTCAAGTAACTATAGAGTACTGCAAAACTTTTATTTTTCATGTACTGCACACTATTATTAATTTTCCATTAAGATCAGTGTATGAGCAGTATCCAGTATAGAGTTTCAGACACAGCTGTTGATTTTCCTTTGATAATCCCTAGACAGGAAGTGATAATGGACCAGGAAGTGGCAGTCTTGGGTGGAGGGGGCACTCCGCTGACATGGAGGCATCATGACATGAGCTCGTCATTATACAGTATTTGGTAACACTTTACAATACGGGTGTACAACTAAGCATATATTAATGCGTGAACTAATGCTTACTTGATGATTAATTAATATATGAGCTAATACCTAGTGCAACATGAAATAATGAAGCATATACATTAACACAAAACAGAGTCATGTGTACACAGCCATTAATAAAGGTAATTGTTAATCATTAATTATTTGTTACTAGTTTTGTGAATTCATAGAATTCATATAATTAATTTCAGCATTAATTACAATTACAATCATTTGCGCTATGAAGGTTCTATTTGGTGACAGTGCAGGTTTGCCTCAATTATAGGTTGTAAGGTAAATTCATGATTAACTTCTCAACAGATTTAAAATGTTGAAATATCACCTGTTTTTCTTAACGATGATGCAGTAGTCTCTTTTCAGATAACAAAGTGTTCTTAATAGCTATGTAAAATTAACATAATTATTATTATTATTATTATTATTGTTGTTGTTGTTGTTATAGTTATATCCCATGAAGTCAAGCTGCAAGGATACATTTGTTACTTATTTTAACGAATTATTAGTTAATACATGTTTAGTATGTAACTTGTCTACAGTCAGCATGAATTGATGATGTGTCCCTCCAAGTAAAGTCATGATATAAAGTATATGTATACAAATAATTAATTAACTAATTTGCATATTGTTCATTTTTGGCTCATACAAGAAATCTAATTCATAAATCAATTAATTCAATGACAAATAATATTATTTGAGCAGTGGCAAAAATTTATTGATGCACACACATAGGAAAGCATTAAAGTTGAAGTTACACAGCATAGATGTATTATAATGAATCATTATAATAAGCAGGCTAATTGTTATGAACCAGTATAGGGTCAGCACCTGTCATTAAAATGATCAAAATGGTCATCTATTTAGTTTTACTTGTTAGGTGGTTTAATTATAATGGCCGATCAGTGTAAATTCATCTTACAAAAAATATGTAAACATTGCATCCAGGTTCAATAAAACATTAGTTGTATGCTATGGTAATACAACCAATGAATACAAGCAATAGTACCTCCAACAGAACTATGAAAATTAAACTAAAAAACAAAACAAACAAACAAAAAACCCCCACATGGATTCTCTATATTAAACAGTTAGTGGAACAAAATAAGCACGCCTATCACTAAGATATGCATTCTATGAAAACCATAAACTGTGCCATAAAAATAGAAATCTCCAAAACATAGGAAATTCTCATTTGTACTTCATTCTAATCAAAACATTGCTACATTTCAATAACTCTCAGAGGAGAAGAGGATGAAATGAAAGAATCCATAAAATATATGAGCAACACACTCTTTAATCTTTAACTGAGACACTATAGACACTAAAGCCAGTCACATTATAAGTGACCTGTCACCCACTCAGACATCAGGTTGACGATATCAGCACAAACAGAATACATTACAAAAAAATATATATACATTACCAGTCAAAAGTTTGGACACACCTTCTAATTCAATGTTTTTTTCTTTATTTTTATTACTTAAAAGACACTTCATG
>JAQQZU010000002.1:7190593-7241161 GCA_030068025.1 Parauchenoglanis punctatus | reverse complement strand
ATGCACGGGGAGAACATGCAAACTCCACACAGAAAGGCACCCTGGGTGACCTGGGGATCGAACCCAGGACCTTCTTGTTGTGAGGCGACAGTGCTAACCACTGCACCGCCGTGCCGCCCACTCAGTATATATTGAAAATAATATAATAATGTTAAATCAAATATAGTCATTTAAAAAATATAAAGTTATGATATTACACGGGAGAGCTAAAATATAAAATTTATCAATAGCTAGATAATGAAATTAAGATTGAGCAAGGCAGTAGATCATAAGGTCTCATCAACAGAATAATAAGAATGAAGTGATGCAAACTACTCACATGCACTTAGACAAACAAGCACCGGAAGTCAGGATTTCAAATCATTCAAAATAATCCATCTTAATTTGTTTGACATTTGTTAACAAATAAGCTAACGTGAATGTTAACAATAAAATCTGATGCAAATGGATTCACTCAAGAGAGAGTGGCAAGGGGATGTCACAGAGGATGCACTAACAATACAACCATGCACCTGTGGATTTTTGAAACCTGCAACAAGTAGGATCTCCTCGCCCTTTTCAGCAGTAAGCGGGTCCACCTCCACCGTGAGCAGTTTGCCACAGGTGGGAAGCAGACGCAGTATTCGGACAGAGGTGTAGCCACAGTGCATGCCCAACTCCAGCACCCTGAGAGGAGACTCGCGTTGTACCACCTCATCCAGGAACAAACCTGACCAAAAGAACACACATGTTGGGAGTTCAGTCACTGGCAAAAAGGCTATAGACAGGCTATAGAGAGTTTAAAGATGCAAAGTGCCATTGTAAGAGTATTGTGTAAAATGTTATGTTTAAAGAACAAGTTAGTAATGATGTTCCTTTGAAATTATGTGCACACACACACACACACACACACACACACACACACACACAGGGTGACTGCATCCGTAACCTTTTTCTGCCCCGATGCTGAAAGAAGCATGTGTTTTGATGTAAAGGTCGAATGTGGCCAGCACACTTTCGACCTGGCCGTGGGTACACTCAGAGAAGATGTACGCATGTGTGCGTCGGACACATACTTTCCCACGGAGGACATTCAGCACTCTCTCATACACACAACAATAAAGGGCCCGAAGCGGTGAGTGGCAAAGTGTGATGACCACAGGGAGAAGAGGTAGGGACAGCAGGAGCAGTGACACCATCATTTTGGACCTAATAGAAAATTGAGAAACAGCCATTAGTAACTACATTTCCCCGTACCATTAAAGATTTAATGTGGAATTGTGGCAGAAGGACTACTCTGGACCATTTTTGCCATGCAGTTAGTATGTCAAAAAAATGGGATTAGTTATCCTGTACCATGCAAAACATACAGAGAATTTGAAGCATTAAATGTAGAATGTAGTGTATATTAGCTTTGATAACATCTCATGCTTAATTTTGTCATCGCCTGTGACTTTTCATTACTACTTTAAAGCACCAAGTAAAAAATAATTTACTACATTGTACTACTAATGCATTACATATAGTGCTTGTCTAACACTCAAGTTCGCACAACACAAACGAACGAACAAAAAACAATACATAAATGGATGAATGAATTAATGAATGAACAAGAATTATTTTTGCAACAAACCAAAAAAATCCATAATACTTTCTTGAGACACTAAATCAAAACTTACCAGGCAAAAGAACAAAAAGGAACAGAAAGTGTGTGTGTGTGTGTGTGTGTGTGTGTGTGTGTGTGTGTGTGTCAGTGGCTATATATACAATCGTTAATGTGTGAAACGTGTGTGTGTGTGTGTGTGTGTGAGAGACTGAGTTGCCAGACCCAGCTGTTAGTTTATACGTCACCTGTTTTTGACCACTTTATTTGTTTGGCTAAAATCCTGGAGAAAACACTCAACGTACTTGAGCGTTGCTTAACAAACCAAGGAAGTGCTGAAGTGCAAGTAAACGGTTTCCATGGCAACCTTAAAGGTACAGTGTAACACAAAATACTCAGATATTACGGGCAGTGAGAAGTAGGCAAAGACATGCAAAGAGAATTGTCGACGTTCACCACTAGAGGGCAGTCAAATACGCTTACCGCACTTCAAAACGAGGCAGATTATTGAGGGATAACGAGTGAATTTTAGCTTCGACTTCTCACCTATAATAACCACTGCAGAGTCCGGTTTCAAAGCAGATGCCGATTTTAAGTATCTTGCAGACTTAACTTCACTCTTAGATGTTTGATGTAGTTCTTTGTCATTTGAATTTAAATCACTTTATGTTATGAGTCTCTCAAGATCCCTGAGTGGTGTGTGTGGTATAGCTCTACCTCTTTGCTGCATATCTTTTCTTCTAGTAGAGTATGGCACAGGAGAGAGTGATCTTTAAAAATTGAACAGCTCGACCTCGATTAAATTAATTATGATTAAAAAAGTCATTATCAGTGACTGAAAAACTCCAAGAACTTGATTCTGCTTACTGCTGGATTAGCAGCTTATTTGTCTTTAACATATTTGGCCTTGTTGTTTATATTCTTGATCATACTTCCCATACATGACAAGGTCTGAAATGAATTTCCCCATCCACTTTTTAAAGCTAGAAATTTTAGAAATAACTTATTTAGAAAAAACAAAAACCTCTTGAGGTACCTTTTGGGGTCGCAAAAGGATAGACGGGGAATATAATACTAAGGGATACTATTATTATTATTATTATTATTATTACATATTATGTTAGTTGTATTATGTAGTATGTGTGTATGAAGATTTTATATTTCGCTTTCGCTCTTCTCCTTCTCCTCCCTTTTTGCATTTTTCTTTTTTGTTCTTTTGAATCCGTAATCTCAAAGTTTGTATTCCTAAAAAGTGAGCTAGTGATTGTTCTACACTATGACTGACCCAAATCTTTAAAAGCTTGTTAGAGCAGTGCTCCTTCTGAAAACCGCTAGCGGGTGTGTGGAGTAGGGCGGGGCTTCGACCACCAGCCAGCCTGTGATTGGCTGTCTGACGCGCTCCTCTGAGTCGTATTGGCACGGTAGTGCGTGCAGGTGGGCGGGGCTCGCTGAGAAAGCTCATCTGCAAGTGCAGTGCAGGTCTGCGGCACGAGCGCAGGAACGGAGGGGGGCGTCAACTCACGAGGCAAAAACCCCAAACTTTTATTTAACATAGCATCACAGTGGCCAGCAGTGTCAGAGTGGTGCAGGCTCTCTCACACCTCTCTTATCCACGCCTGAGTTGAACGCTCACTTGCACACTAAATGGCCAGCCCTGGTTCGGATGCTAGACGGCAGCTCCATCCTCAACATCCGCTCAGCGAGGCCGCCTCCGAACCGGCCGTGCGCGAGGCCCGGAAATGGATAGAGGTACGTGTTGTTTACCTTGCGACGTCAGCGGAGGCTGCGGTGTTTCAGGTTATCCCAGTCATGCTGCTTTCTCTTAGCGCGAGTGTGTGTGCACACGCACGCGCATGGTTTGTTTACAGACTAGGCGCCGAGTTAATGCTGGGTGTATCATTACGTCCAAATAACAGTTAAGGGAATTATAGAGAGATTTGCTAGTCACCTGTTGAAAAAAAATATAGACGCCAAGCATTTTAAACTGTACCTGGGATGAAAGATGGAGCGCATGAGGATTGTGTTTGACAGCTTTTTTTTTGTTAGTGCACGCTTTTCATTTAGTGGCACTTCTTGTTTAATCTTTCTTCCTCAGAGAAAATGGTACTAAAGTGGTGTTTAAGATTACATGCATGTCACTTGGGTGGTATCAGCAAGGGTACATCCAACTTCCAAAACAGGCTGAGCTGTTCAAGCTGGTAGACCATCTTTGCAAAGGCTGATAATTGATCAGTGAATGATTGAGATTTTCCTATTGCCTTACTGTTGTGTTACATAAAGATGGCTTGTCTACGATGTACACTGTGTGGCTAAAAAGTATGTAGATACCTGACTTGTATGTCCCCAAACATCCCCAAACTGTGGACACAAAATTGAAAGCACATCATTGTCTGGAATGACATTGTATTTTGTAGACTTAACATTTCCCATCACTTTCCCATCCCATTCCCAACTAAGAGGCCAAACATGTTCCAGCATGACAATGCCTCTATACACAAAACGAGCTCCATGAAGATATAGTTTGCCAAGGTTGGACTGGAAGAACACTGACCTTAACCCCACTGAGCACCTTTGGGATGAACAGGAATGCTGATTGAGCCCCAGACCTCATTGTCTGATATCAGTGCCTGACCTCATTAATGCATTAAGGCTGAATGATCAGAGACCATGAATGGCATGTTCAAAAATCACATTGATGTCAGGTGTTCACATGCTTTTGGCCATAAAGTGTATCATTAGTAGTGGTAATTTAAATTATTTCAATTTTACCAGCTCTTACCAGCTGGCAAAGATGGAGTACCAGTTTGATCAGCTCAGCCTGTGCTGTGATACTTTGTAACATGGCTATTTTTTGCAGAAGACAGGTGAGATGTTAATAGGCTGTTTGATAAACATGAATGTGAATGTTTGCTATGCCTAGTTAGCCATAAGAATTAAGTTTAAGTACTTTGAGTTTCTTTTGCAAGTTGAGAGAGATTTGAGGTGACCTCATTATTCTGAATAATTGCCAGAAAGCTAGGGAACTGAACAAATGTCCCGAAGGCCCAAAGTCATCTCCTTGATTTCGTTCTGCCTAGCACTGACTATAATGAGTATAATTTCACTCTCTTGAAGTTACTGATACCTTGTCATCTTTTACTCTACACATTCTGTCTCAATCGGTTATGAATCTGCATTTACATGGACTCAGTGTTCTAGCAATGTCACATATTTGCCAGGTCTTTTGCTACATTCGTAAACTTGAGGAATTCAGGTTGCCGTTCTCTGCCAAATGTCTTGAACAACTGTTTACTGAGGCCTCATTTTGAAGCCAGGTTTAATTTTTTTTGCATTGGTGGTTTATTGTAATAAATCCAGTGGCTTCTGTGTTTATTCTGCCAGGCTGTTATGGCTTTGGCATGGACTTGGGATGGTTTTCACACTTTCGGGAGGAGTTTCACATTCTATTTATTTACTGTCTCTGAGATCGTGTAAACGCGTATAAACAAACTCTAGGCAATGATCACAACCTACTTCTGCAGAAATGACCCTTTTATGAGGGTAATTGTAGCATTCCACGTTCTGAGATTAAACAGTCATTTTCTTACTTAAAGGCTTCAAAAACTTTCACAGGATCTGTTTTTGATGCCAACGCATGTCACATGGCCCCTGGCAAAACTATTACGCAATTAAGAAATCCATCCTGCAGCAAAAAGAAGCTTGAGCTTAAAATGTTTCAAATAAAAACAAATCCTGATGTGGTTTAAGTAATGAAAAAGGTGGAACGTTTGTGGAACAAGTTACTGTGACCACGTTCTAACAGCTAGAAATAGTCATTGCTTTACTCTCCTCTTTTTTCTCTCTCTTAAAGTTAATAAGACAAAAAAAAAAAGCTTGGCATGTTACAGGGAAGTAATGCTAAATGCTAAAATTCTTCACGGAAAACTCCATCATGGCAACATTTACACATTTTTAAATCTGTTTATGTGGAGCATCTTCCATAAAAGTCCATGTAGATGAATGTAATCATATAAATGATAATATTGGAATGGACACATTCATTTGTCTTGTAGCCAGAACTATTGTCAGAACTGCTATTACATAAACTTAATCAACACCTTCTGATCAATCAGATTCAAAATTAAACAGTGCTATGATATACATTTACTATATATTAGCCACATTCAGCTAGAGTCCTAATCTACGTTACTTATGAAGGATCTCTGAGCAAATTTAACTGCCAATATTAACCAGGAATATCTTTGTCAATTTAAATACATTTTAAATTTGGACATCATCTCTGGGCTTTGAATATAGCATTGTTTTATATCTTTTCTGATAGGGAGTTTAATTGATGACATTTTATTGCAGAGTAGGGGTCTCTTCTGAACATGTTGAGCTGTTCTATGGCTTTACATAATTAGCAGCTTGAGTCATGAAGGAAGAGTGTGCAAAGGTATTTTGTTTTTACACTGTGTGATTATTGGAGATTTTAATATCATTACTTGTCACACTGTATGAGACGAATCCTATAAAAATATTTTACAGCAGACTGTGCAGTAACATTCTCTGTGTCAGATTATATGATGAGGATCCTCCTCCTGCAATTAAAGAAAATGACCATGTTCTGCTTATATTATCAATCAGTGTGATATGGTTTCATGCAGAAAATAGGGTGGAAGAAACAAAAACATTCTTAAATGGGAGCATGTTGTAATAAGGATATTTTTGCCGTCCAGTAGCATGCTTTGTTTGTTTCAATATTGTCAGTACCATATCTGTAGCTGTTCTAAGAGTTTCCTGTAATCCTGTGCCGCCCTCATTTCGGTGGAATTTGGACAAGCGTCATAGCAGTACTCACACTGGCGTCTTTGGGACACTAAATTGGCCACTGGTAAGCACGTCATTTTATGCGTTCTAAGACTGTGAATCCTGACTCCTGACTAGTGAATTCTTTTATGATCTGCATTTTTTGCCTGCAACAGTAAAATCGGGTGGGAAATTATTGAGCGTAAACCCAGATTTAGCCTTCACCATTCTAGTTTCATGAATATTACAAAATAGAAGAATTCTACATTTTAAACAAAGATTTAAAAGCATTTGTAAGTAAAATAATGTTTTGTCTCAGCAGTTAGATTAGTATGCGTTCGTATCACCTTGGATTATTCTCCAAGAGAGTGAGTTATGGTTTGCTCTTGTGGGCATGAGTCTGTGTTTTGACTTGTATTATTATTACTGAAGCCAGTACTATGTCTCTCCTATTGTTAGTCCAGTCTTCAGTTGTTCATTATATACATTAATTTTTACTAAGGAAAACTTTTTATTTCTTTTTTCTGAAATCCGGTTTTGGAATCTCTTGTGCTATTATACCCAAGAATATTTTATATTCCTCCATATTTGACAAAGAATGCAATGAGCTTAAACTGTGACGTAATGCTGTGCTGTGGTTGCTTGTAAGTGGTAATTTGCAAGTTGTAATGAGGTCAGGTTCCTCTTTGACATGTTCAACGTGTGGAAAAAAACATTGACACCTCCATGAAAGCGTGTCTTCTGTCTTCAGAGCACACAAAGCTCATAAAAAGCTACTTTAACCACACACTTACAGTTATAGGCCTGAGTGGATATTTGGTACCGTTCTACTATAGTGAACTTCAAACATTCATGAAACATTCTGGACTGAGATTGCAGTATGGCAATAAAAGGGGACAATAGTAAGTAGCTTAGCAACAAGCTGGCCAGCTAGCGTTAGTTATAAGAGCAATAACTCTTATAAGGGTACTTTAGACTGTTCGTAGTGTGTGCGGCCATGTTGATTTGATGTCATTCTGTAAACAGGGAAGGAACTGGTAGTTGAGAAGGCTTCTTCTAGTTTAAGAATTGAAATTTCAAGTTGAGGAGGTTTTATGTGGCATTACTGGTTGTAGGCTGGGAATTAGAAGTTGCAAAGACTATGTTGTTTTAAGGCGGCACGGTGGTGTGGTGGTTAGCACTGTCGCCTCACAGCAAGAAGGTCCTGGGTTCGATCCCCAGATCACACAGGGTGCCTTTCTGTGTGGAGTTTGCATGTTCTCCCTGTGCATGCGTGGGTTTCCTCCCAAAGACATGCAGATTAGGTCAACTGACTACTCTAAATTGCCCATAGGTGTGAATGCGAGCATGTGTGGCTGTTTGTCTGTGTTGGCACTGTGGTGGACTGGCGACCTGCCCAGGGTGTACCCCGCCTCTCACCCCAAGAGATTGGCTCCAGCTTCCCCCGCGACCCAGACGGATAAAGCGATATAGATAATGGATGGATGGATGAATGAATGGATGGATGTTGTTTCAAGAGATTATTCTGAAACTTGGAGCTCAGCTTTATGTGTCAGTGCTAGTTATGAATTCAATCGAATTCAAAATCCCTGACCCCTGATCTCTATATCTTTGGTTAGCACAGAATTCATTCTGGTAGGTGTTGAAAACACTGAACAACCATTCTGTGTGGAGAATATGTTTGCTTTCAGTAATGCAAGTGTATGCCAGTGGGAGTTAAGCTTGTAAGGCACTGTGGTAGCCTGATCGCAATTGAATTTTGTAGATCGCTCCATCAAGAAGCACTGGATCAGGCTGGGTTTCCTTGCAGAGACAAACTTAAAGATTTAGGATTTACATCTGCTTGTTTGCTCCCATTGCACATCAGCTCAGGGCACATTCTTGGATAGTGTTTTCGTTATACGGGATACTTTTAATTGGCACATGGTGTTCATGCAATCTCAGTTGTTCATGTATGCTTGGATGGATATAGCAACACATAGCAACATAGCAACTGGAATACTGCATATAGCAACCCCTACTAGAACCTATTCGGATTATATTAGAATACTAGAACCTATTTTAACTATTAGTTTAAAACTGTTTATGATGAAACCAGTTGCAGTCTTCTCAGTGATCTACAAAAAAAAAATCTGACCATGTTCATTTGCCATTTGTAATAAAGAGCCATTGCATGGCATAATTGAAGATTTGCCTAATCAGGCTCTGGCCAGTGATAAACATGCTGATTAGCTCAATGATCGTAGGTTGTGAGGTGGTGATGGTGTGGGATTGGAAGTGTATTGTGAGTGCATGGGAAAGAAAGGAAAGATTCATTGGTGAGTATAGAGGCTTTGCCTGCAATAATTTTCTTTCAGGGACAAATCAGTAGCCCGGGTGCGTGGGACAAGCATATTTCAGGTCCGAACTATCAGGTTCAGCAGTCAGAGAAAGAAAAAAACTACTTGTTATGGACTTTAACGAAACAAAATTTTAAATTTGGTAAGTAGTAATGTTTAAATGCGGTGTACTTCATCATGGGGCAATGCATCCATGCTTCCGAAACCAACCACTTACTTAATTACACATATTAGCTGAGGTGTGATCTGGCTGACATGCAACTATTTTACTAAGCAGATGAGTTCGCATGCACACTGAAGACACTGAGCACAATAAAGTCCAGCACAAAGCTACTGTATAACTCTACTGCTAGCACCGCATACAGTCATATTTGCAGATAAACATATCTGGAGAAAAATGAAGTCGCTAACCAGACATGAATAATAGTTTTTATGTACAACACAAGGACAGAATGTCACAGCTTATGGCAAAAAGGTTGGCTAAAGATTATTTTGTCGAAGGCACACACATGCCTTGCTACATTATACTTATTTGCTTCCCTTAGTCTGTACTTATGCACTTAAAAAGCAACTACGTAACCATCCATGATTGCTACTATTTTTTTAGTGTACTGAATTAACTTCAAGGCAACCTAAAACACAACCATGTAGACTGAAACTTTATTTGCCCAAAGGGCTTGCTAATGAATTTGATATGTCCACTTTTGTAGTAAAATAATTCCGTTCATCTGTATACAGTTGTGTTTGCCTAAATGTAAGTCTGTTAGATCTACGGGAAAAGCACAGGATTAGTGTGAATTTCCTAATCATCGAAACCTGTAAAGGACTGAATCATGTATTTCCCTATATACAAGTGCCCAAAATGTATTAGTTCATCTGGAATGTGCCATAATTCATGAAGCAGATCACTGAATCTGGAGAATTTGGACAACTCTTTCAATTTCAGTGGAAAAACTTACAGCTCCTTAGGATTAACTCTAGTTTACACATTCTTCACTTGACAGAACCTCCTGGATGTGTCTGTTTAAATACCTGCCTTAGATCTGAGGACATATTTATGATTTTGTCAAAACATGGTCTCGAAAAACCCAGAAGGTAGTCATGTCTGACAGTGGAATCATACCTTTTATAAAGCACCAGCGGGGGAACTGGTTTCATTTTAATAGGTTGCTTGACTCCTGCCAGTGTTAAAAAAGTATTGACATGGTACAATGCACTGAAGACTTTCTAGGTCTAGGATCTGCTGAATTAAAACATGTCCAGATGGCCTCTTTCACCTGGGTTTAATTCCTTGCTACCTTGGAGTGTGTTTTATGGGAAACTGTCCTATGGGCAGATCAGGGCTGAGAAACTGAATTGTAAAAATCACTTGGTTTGGGCTGAGCAGAACCAGTACTATTTCTTTTCTTCTTTTTCTGTTCTTGCATTCCAACTCCAACATAACAAAATGGGGAAAAACAGTTAATACTGTAAGTTTTGTATTATCTGTATTGAGGAAGAAAATAATGAAATAGTTGGTTTGGAATGCTCTTAAACACAACAGCTGTGTTGTATTTTAATCATAAAAAAATGCAACACACACACACGCTATGGAATTTTACTGTTTGTGCTTCAGCCTATGAAACCTAAACGTAATGAATAACTCGTAATAATTATTCAGAGGTTGTCATTATCGAAAAAAAAGCCAGATTCAATGTTAGACACAATGCTATAGCCATGCTAGCTGGCTCAATTCCCATGCTTAGCTAGCTAAGCTGTTTTTCTCTCATTTTTATGAGTGCAGCACAGCAACAGTCTTGTTAGTCTCTCTACGGCATACATTAATGTAATAAGGTTTTCTGTTGAGAAAATCTGAAGCCATGTAACATTTTGGTCTGTGCTAAATAGTGTGTGAACTAATACTTTGACTGAAATCAAAGTCAAGGCAGTCAAGATGTTGTAAAAACATTTGGGTGTTAGGAGGTAAGCAATTAACTGTACGCTAATGGGTTATGAAGGGAACAATGATTAAAAAAAAAACTGAGCATGAAAACTGAACTCTCCATGTATGTGACACTGCTTATATAAAGAATTAAGTTCTAATACTAGACATTAGCTTTGATGCTATTCACCTTCTTTATTCTGTTGGTGTATTTAGCTCAGAGCTCGCTCAGCCTCGTGTTACAGACTCCACTGTCCCTTGCTTATTCTGTAAGTGGGTCATGATGAACAGAAGTAGGACGGTTTCCATCTCTGAAAATTTCTGAAAGTGTGTTTGGGGTCAACGATGGACTCTTGGGAGCTGGACTCTTTTTGCTTATCAGGGGATATTGGTGGTTACATTCCTCACACACATGCGCGTGCACACACACACACACATACACACACACACTTCACACTTACATATCAATAGGCTCACTTGCATATCCTCCCACTGTTTCTCATGCTCTGCCTACAGTTACTGTTCTTGACTGCCTAACCCACTTTTCTCTCATAGCTCTGCATTTGACTGGAAAATGTGAAGCGACTGACATACAGCTAAGAGAGAGGCCCTAAATACAAACCAGAGCTGTATGTGCTGTATCTTCTAGAGCAGGGATCACGAGGCCTGCAGTTCTGAGTACTAACATTAGCATCTGATCGCTAACGTACAGAGTACAATTGGGCTACATGACAAAAATAAAACCAAAAAGTATTATCACAAAGTTTTTATGATGTATTACAGTATACAGGTTTGCTGCCCTATGGATATTCTCTGAAACCTGTGTGACCCTAATTAGGATAAAGCAGTTGCTGAAACTGAAAAAAACATGCAAGAAACCGACTGCGATCATGCGTTTGTTTTAAGGTCCACATAAAGAAATTATTTAACTTTAAGAAGAGGAAAAAGTACTTTACATTTTAATACTTTTTATAGGTTACAAAAAGGTACCACCATTTCCACAATATTTTGATTGAATACTATGTTCGTGAGATACAAGACAAGCTACGATATTGACACTGAAAATTGAGACTAGACTAGAAAAAAAAAGAATGAATCTAAGTAACAATGTTTGGGTTCAGGGATGGAGAAAATGGTAAGCAGAGAAAGAGTGATGGGGAGAGAATAAAGCAAATCAACAGCAAGCTAACAGAAAACAGTAAAAACAGATGGACCTGGTAAAGTCTTCTCTTTTCTTCATGTCAGTAAGAAACTGTGAACCGTATATAAATACGTCTCTTACACAAACCCATTCCAGCATTACCCAAACTCCAATCCACTGTCCCACCAGCACACATGGTCCTGCCCCTCAGGTTTTCAACAAACCTGTAGGAAACACTGTATCATATGGTAGTGTGTGCTCCAGCTGAAGGAGTGTTATATCGAGCCATACGTGTTTGTTGTATTGGCTTGTTATTGACACTGATGTTAAGACATAATCAGCTGGTTAGGTGTTTGAGCCTGGCACAGCTAAACACTGTTCAGAATATGGCCGTAGCATTTCTTTTACATTTTCTAAAAAATCTTTATGAAGTTTACTTTGTAAAATATCCTACAGCGTACGACTGTGTGTAAGTTAGCCAGTTTGTTTGGAGGGATGTTTTCATGATTTTATATTCAGTTCTGTAAGGCGAGGTCTTGGCTTGACTGATCCTGACGTTTCCATCAGAGGGCCATCCCCCACCCATCAATTTTGACGCCCACACACACACACACACACACACACACACACACACACACACATACATACATAGATTTGAGATTCAGGATTGTTCTATGCTGAGCCTTTATCAGGAACAATGGTGTTCACCACCATGAATGGAGCCATTCAGAAAGAAGCACAGATATTCTCTCCTTCTCTCTCTCGCTCTCTCTCTCACTCACACACTTTGACACACACACGCGCACACACACACACACACGCACACCCAGTAGGCCTATACTGTTTCTACCCAGATGGTTTTTACCAAGACAGACAGACATAAAGACGTACACAAATGCAGACTGATCACTCAGACATTAATTACAAAACACAAACACACATTCGCTTTGAATGAAATCTAAACTAAATTCAGGTGTCTGAACACTTCCTCTACCTTTTATTTCTTACTCTTACATGCACACGCACACACACACACACACACACACACACACACGCACACGCATGCACAACTGTTGCATGAAAAGCTCAGCTGTTTGACAGGTACCTGGTCGTTTCTTGTACAGCGTCCTACTCCCTCAGCCGTCTGTCTTATAATTTCCATCCAGCCTTTTTTTTATTTTTATTTTTTTCTATATATTATGCATGTGCAAAGTCTGTCAGATCCAAAAGCTTAAAATGCAGTTTAATGCTCTGGCCACTTCTCCTTTGCTTGCTTAATCACAAGTGAGACATCTCTATCACCGAGGAGGAGTAGTTTTCTACTAGTCATCTTTGTCGAGTTGTTTTTTTACAACGGGTTCAGATACTTTCACGTCATAGATATTTTATTCAGCTTTTCATGCACAATGGTAAACATGATTGCATAATCCTGTACAAACACAGGGGTGGACCATTTCTATGTTGTGTTCCAACCTGTCGCTTTTGCACAAGCATCAGCCATTTGTCTGTTTCGAATGAAGTTACTTTTAGATACTTGTAACTCATTGAGCCTCTCTACATTGAATGTGGCTTATATGTACACTCTCTTTTAATTAATAATAAAAAAAAAAGCCCAAATAAGATAAAAGAAGTCTCAAACCACAACTGATTATGTCCATGTTGGTATTTATTTACCAAGAAGTCATCCATTATGCAGAAGCCATGTGGGTGAAAATATGTAAGTAAAAAAAAATAAGTGACACTGTAATTTGCAACCAAAAATGTCTATGGCTCTCCAGGCCTCTGTTAGAATGCTAAATGTTAAATTTCAGGACTCTACTGTTAGAAAAAGAATGAACAAACCTGGCATTAATGAAAAGGTAGCCAGGAGAAAGTTCATTCATTTCTGGCTACAATGAGTTTTGCGATATGCAAAATAAACATCAAGATTTCTGGAATGAAACCACAGGGAAATCAGATCAGTGAGTGATGATGCTGCCCAATCTGTAACAAAGCATAAACAACATCAGGATCTACATTTATTACATGCAAATGCAACACCATGCAATATGCAACATGCATACATTTTTAATCATGAAATTAAACTATCTGCTACTTATCATTAACAAATGCTTTTAGTCAAGGTCTAATCAGGAAAATCAATATGAAAAGAAAAATAAATTCCAAAATTGGTACAAATATAAACATATTTATAAATATATAAATATTTTATTAGTTTTTCAGCAGGTTAATTCTATATTTGCAGAATACATATGTAATTCAGAGTTTTGAATCAGTACAACTTTCCAGTTACTACAGGAGAATTTGATGTAGTAATTGCTGCAATGATTTGGGTATGTTTTGCAGCCACAGGACTTTGGCACCTTGCAGTCATCGAGTTGACCATGAACTCTTTATATCGGTGCGTTCTGGCTGGAACAGTGTCATGCAACTGGATGTTGATCCCAAGCACACCAGCAAGAAAAAAACTGAATGACTGAAAAAGGAGAGGATCAAGTGTTTGGGACGGTCAAATTAAAGTTCTGACCTCAATCCCATTCAGATGCTTAATAGAGCGGGTAAAAATTCCTTCAAAATTCATAAACTCAAAGAAAACACTTGACTGTTACGTGTGGTTCTACAATCATCTGAATAATTGAGGGTACGTACTTATGTCCACATGACTTCCCTCTCCTGAAGACTCCCCTGCGTTTGAAAACTTACTGAATATAACAAAGCCCTGTGACCTGAGACTCCCTTTATAAACTTAATGTTAAACAATGAATGAATAAAGCATAATTTAAAAAATCTGCATTTGCCATACAATCCCTGAGAATGAGCTGTTACAGAAATGATAATGTGTCAGAATTTACACAAACCTGTTATTTATGTTACAGCCGGCACTTGTACCAGAGCCATGCTGTTATATAAAATTAATCCACACCTTCTGATTTGAGAATTCGACCATGCTGTGTATATAATGTGTGTGTAAGTGAGGTTGTGAAGTAGTACCACAGGGAAAAATGCAATTAAGACTTCTGATTCATCTTAAGTGCTGTATTAAAAATGCAATGAAATGCATTAAAAGTCTGCAACTATTATTATAACCATGTTCCATGTTCTGAAAAACCTAGCAACTTCTATAAAAGTGTTCAACCCAGATTGATGGCCTTGATCTGGTTGTAGAGATGAACATTGGATAAACCCTAGAGATGCGTTCTAAGTTTGGAACTTTGCATCTGTCGCACAGAGTTCTTCATATCTTATTTGTTTCTAGACATCTGTCTTTTGTTGATGACTCTTGTGACAGTCCAGACTCCAACAAACAAAATCATTTCCCATGGAACTTCAATGGAATGGGATGGACGCCAGATGCAGGAGGAGGAAAATCCGATGCCTCTCCAGTGATCTCTTTAAAGTTTTCTTTCATCTACTGATCTTGCATTCTGAGACATATATTATGCCCATTAGCATGCAAATGAAAAGGTCTCATTCTTTGTCTCTCTGTCTCTTTCTCACTGCTGCCATGTCTGCTTTGCGTCAGTGTCTTTGTTTAACACTTTGGTTTGTTTCAGGCCATGAATTTGTGTGTGTGTGAACAAGCCCAAGGTTTTTGGGATGGTGTCTGTGGAAACAAGGCAACTCCACTTCCAGTCTTGGTGAAAGGATTATGCTCTAGCGTTTCTGAGTTGAGCTCCATGAATAGGACTATGCAGTCCAGCAGTTCTTGTGCACTCAGCCTATAATTGGATTGGATTAACAGGGAAATAGAATACAGGATTAAGTCTAGTTTGCACCATTTGCCTTTGGTGTCTGTTGCCACACAGTGCTGAAGTCTGAAAACCAGCTGAGCTTTCTTAAAGTACTGGAGACATTCTATCAAAGCTAAAGTTGGTTAGTTGTGCACTAGGATAGGTTGCGCTGTACCTCTTCAGGAAATTGAAGGTATACCTTAACCTTTCTCCTTTTTACCTGTGCTATCTTGACAATAGCTTTGCTGGGCAGTGGGGGTTTGAACTTGGTAATAGCACCACTGTGAGGCTGTTCTGCCCGTGCACTGCTTCAGAGATGTGAAGCAGTCTCTGCAGCATCTTTTCCTCTAATGCCAGACTTAGTTGTATCACCATTGCCTTTGCCAGCCACCCATTGAACCTAGCATCTGTGTTCAGTGGGGAATTGCTATTATGGCACACACTTTGTGTGTTCCCACTGTGCCTCCTGAGCTCCGAGCATGGCTTCCTGTTGACCACTGGGCTGGCTCAGAATGCTTGTCGCTGGTCTTCTTCACCACAGGCTGCCAACTCTGCTCTGTCATGTTGCAGTGGGCTTCCCATTGCCAGCAAGTCTTTTCTGTGGGTAGACGCCATTGTGGCTGGCTAGCCCGGGAAGAGTTGGGCATGCATAACTCTCAGCACAAAGATCCTATGGGGCCAAACAGTCATCCTCTGCTTTTGCTGGCTTCGCCTACTCTTCTCTCTGTTGTTGGCCACTGTCTGGTTGATCAGTCTCAGGAGTTCCCTTCATGACCAGTCGCACTTCTGGCACCAGTGTGGCATTGACAAGGAATACATTTTACCAGAAAGCGTCATAAGAACAAAGTACTTGCTCTTTCATTGGAAAACACAAACTTACAGCACAACACAGTCTTGTTGGTTTGTTGGGGCTTATCGGTAGGCAAATGAGAGCCTTTTTTAATGTTCACATTACCAAAGCATCCAGAGCAAAACCATGGAGCACCAGAGGCCATATTACGAGAAATCTCTTCACAAACACAAAAACACAAAAGCTCAGGAGACATAATCAAAATATGGGTAGGAAAACAATAAAAGCAGTTACAAAGTTCCTTGCTACTGTTCCTCTTTTGGTTTCTCCATGGATAAATGGTCCTCATTTTCTTGTTCACTTCAATGGTTGTCCCAAGAAACTATGGCTGCAATTAACAATTGTTTTGGTAGTCAACTAATCTGTTGATTATTATTTTTTTGATTAGTGAACGATTATTTCTGTCATGCCCTCCATCTCTGCTTCCTGTGGGAGCGGCTCCTGAAGCATTTATACTTGCACGTAAGGTGCTTTGTCACATGAAACACACCACAATTTACTACTTCAATGCACAGAAGAAGAGCAATGCGACTTCTGTTACACTGTGGAAATAGTAAACAGAAAATAATATGAACAATAGGTTGTTTTTAATTTGATTAATTATATTTATAATTTGTATTATGTTTATAATTTGATTAATTATAAACCAAGTGAATTCTCAGTGAAAGCTTTTCTGAAGTGTTTTAACTTGTCACCAGGAGCCGGAAGTGCCTCCTGGGTTACTGCACACTTTTTAGCTTATCAAATTTAAGACTTTTTAAGATGGTAGAAATTGGAGATGTACTTCTTTTTTAATTCCTAGGCCTGCGCGCATGTGTGAGAGAGAGACCGTAATGTGCATATGGGATGTGAAAAAATAGACACCAGTTCTAAAATACATTTTTATAACAGAGAAATGAATTATTTCTCTGTTATAGTTTGCATTAAAAAGGCAAAACAAAAATGACCGTGGTGCGAGCTTCCGGTGCTCGCACAGTTGTCATGGCAATGATAAACAGGCATGCGCACTTTCAGGCTAGCAATCGGACCAAGCACAGCAAACTTACACAAAGTTGTTGTCCGTTTTGCCATTTTCTTCATTAGTACAGAATGCAGTCATGACAGACAATGAAAGCGATACTGCCCCCAGCACTTCCTGTAGTGCATTGCAGTTACAAATGAACATTCACACGGTTTTATAATACACATTTTTATAATCAACTTTGTTGATCATGTCGACTAATTGTTGCAGCCCTACAAGAAACGTATGCACTTGCACATTTCCACAATGACGATTAGTCAGTTAGTGAAAACATCTCAAAGATGTGCTTTTTATTGAGCCGGAAGCTGGGCACTGTAGCTGATGCATGTAATGAATTACTTGAATGATTATGTAACGTGTGCTTTTGACTGGGAAGGTCTGTTCTTCGGCCTTATGAAACCCCAAGCAGGTCTTTCACATGCTAGCATCACTGTAGCCTATCTTTATGAGAAGACTTTTTCAAATAAGCCTGTATTGTTTCCTCAGCAGGCTGAGGACTCTATAGTCTCATAATGCTCCTGAATGAGAGCTCACAGTGTGGGGTATGAAATATGAGTGTGGCTCACTGGAGGGAATTATTTTCAGTCACTCCACACACTCACACATAGTCCAGAGTTCATGACCTTCTTCGAATCCAGTTTAATGCTTTTGATGAGGGCTGCAGGGGGTTTCGGGGTTATGTGGGGTGCTGGAGAAGGAGACAAGGGGGACGTGAAATTTGTATATTATTGATACTTTTGCTTATATTTATATTCTGAGTGAGTAGATGTAATAGACCCACTTTGATTTGACGCTTCATTGCTACATGCACAGTTGCTTCAGCCCTCGTGAATTAGACACTGATCCATCTTCATTAATCTTGCCATTATTTAATTCTCTCTCTCTCTTTTATTCTTTTCTCTTTTCCTCCATATGAAAGTGAGCTTTCATTCTTTTCTTCTAGGTCAGGCCTCTCCCTTTCCTGTTCTCAAAGCCCTATTCTTAACACAAGGGGTGCAATCATAACAGCCTGCAGGCTTGTGTGTCTTTGTGTGTGTATGCGTGCGCACTGCTCACCTCATTGTGCTGCATTCATAATAACCTGAAAGTGAAGTATTAATGGAAATGAGCTAACCATCCCCAAATAAACAGGCGAACACTTGGTGCCTTGTTTCTAGATCTCACATTGTTATAAAATGGCAATGTGTTTGTCCCTAAGAAGGACAGGCGCTGTGACATTGGAAACCAAAGCAACTCTCCTTTAGCACTTTAGACTACTTTTAGGTATTATGACTCCAAATGGATGTTTTGGCTCCCAGGCTTTGCTTTGGGCTTGTGATTGTTGTTGGCGGTAGTGATAATCTCATCCTTTTAACATCCTACATGCCTCCAGTTTATACAACATTTGTGCAGTCTGTACACTCTCAGAACTTACTTTTCCCAAATTGCATTGCTTGAACCCCAAGTTAGGCTTGTGCGACATAACAATTTGATCTCTAAGTGATCGGACACTTCCACGGTATCCAGAGGCATTTACTTTGATTAGATTAGATTTCCAGACCTACCATCATTTATGCATTTTGTGATGTAGCTAAGTTCTTTAACATCAGTGTAGGCTGATATGTTAGTTATGTTATGATTTAAAATTTGCCAAAAGAGCAGTCTTGTTCCAGTGATGAGCCAAATAGCAAAACTAATCTGGAATGACTGACAGGTCTGTAGGTGTTTTGAACTCTTTGATATTTATGCCACATTTGAGGTGAAGTTGCAACTTGTATTTCTCCGCCTACAACCAGTTAAGCCGCCAAAAACGCCCCCTCAACTTGAAAGTTCAACTCGTCAAAAAGAAGTCGCCTCAACTACCAGTTCCTTCCCCAATTACAGAGTGATGGCAAATCAACATGGCTGCTCACACTATGAACAGTCAGTGTTTATTTTTGTAATTTTCATATCAAACGTCCTGAGGTTATTACAACTTGCAAATTACCACTTACAAGGTACATCGTATGCAGCATAACTGTCACTCCCTGAAAGCTCTGCCCCTCTCCCCCATGTCACATGCTACCACCTTGACTTGTGGCATGGAGAATGGTTTGAGTTCATTATAATAGAATAAAATCTATCTGTATATGTTTGACTTAGTTAACATTGAACAAGTCCTATAGGATTACTGAAGGACTTTGGCCAAAACCTTTTAAAATGAAAGGGAAAAAAAGGTGAAAATTTTGATGAAATAGGAAGACAACTATGTGCTATATCGAACACTTTGCAAATAATGTTAATGGTGATTAATGATTAGAAAGTGACTAAATATGATGGGTTTCTGCTTTGCTCTCCTGCGCCTGTCAGCACCCTGAACTGTTCAAAAACTGAGCAGGAGCAGATCAACAGTGGAAATGTCAGCCATACGGACATTACGCAACTGTAAATGTAAAAGGAATTTTATATATATAATATGTATATATATATTGTATTATATATACAATATGTAAAAGGATTATATCAAAAAGTCCTGTTCTGTTTTATTTACTGTTTACTGGTTACATTACTGCAGAATCGCCTAAAAATCGCCACTATTTTTTAGGATTTTGCGATTGCCTCTGCCAGGAGGCAGCTCCTGACTGCACAAATGGTAATATTTTTGAGCCATTCCCAAAAATTCAGTATCACACAAGCCTACCCAAATCCCACAAGTATTTTTAAGGAAGAGTATTTCATTGTTTTTTAGCTGTTGTCTAAATTTCATTGTGTCCTTAGCTGGTGGAAGGTCAGTGTAGAGCATCACAGAAGGTTTCTATCAACAAGAGATATGTACAAGTGAGAATATAAACTGCAGATATGTTCTCTGATAAACCTGTAATACAGCAACGAACTATTGGTTTTAGTTCTAGGCCTTTATTGCTTTCAAAATTTTGTGCCGATAAGGAAACAATTTTTGCTTGAAAAAAAAATCAGTGTGAACATCATGTACACAACTGCCTTAAAATAAAAACAAGAAAGTTGGCCTTCAGAATAATCGTGAATTGCTACGAAAACAATTCAGTTCAACTTGATCATCAGGATGTCACCCACTGTAAACACACATCAAACAACATTGCTGATTCCTAGTAAAGCAAACTTGTGACAAGTCAAATAAAAAAAAAACTACCATGTAAATATGTAATGAGTTGTAACTTCCCAATGTGTTGATGACAACAATGGCACGGATTGTCCACTTGCTCATTATCTTAATAATTTTCTTAAATTTACAGCAAATCTACAGCCAAACTAGCTGTTAACCTTCCTCATTTGCAGCACATTGAAAGATTGAATTTCTGCACATGGTTAAGTTTGTTGAACTGCTTTCTCAGTGCTACAACATGCATGGAAAATTAAGTAAATTCCAGTTAACCACATATTGGAAATGGTCCCATCCACTGGAAACCAAAATGCTCCTGGTTCCACTGTTACTTCCTAATTCTGTTGGTGGTTGTTGGGATCCTTGCTTGCTTATGCTAACTGGGTAATTTTTCTTTTTTTATGTATGTTTCAAGGTTTTAAAAAATTCTAGCCAAAACCGATACCAAGACTATTATTACAGTACAACATGATTCTACAAAATAAAAGCTAAATAAACTTTCCATCATATTCTGTTTCAGTTTCCAGAACGTTCTGTCTTTTCTGAAATCTTAGAACACCCTAAGGGTGTGCCTTGCCTCTGAGGTGATGATTTCATAGGAGAACCTACTTAACATCATCCTTTAAGCATTCTCAACACTCTAACTGAAATAGTAGTGTGGATGATAATTATTGATTGAGAAGACCTTTAGAAATAAATAGCTTTCTGCAAATGGAATGTGAAAGCCGTTTGTAGTTAACTATCCTTAATAACTATATGTGAATTTATTGTTTACCATCTAAGCATTGTTGGATGAAGAAGTTAAGGACCACTCTGATGGTGTTGGCTATAGTCAATGTTGGCTTTATTCTGTTGTTTAACAGATGAACATGATGTGTCGTGCTGGGTTTCATGAGTTATGGGCCTCTGGACAGATGGGATAATGGCTCACACACCACTTTGTAATTATGCAGCTGGGGTGTTAAGGCACTGGGATTGTGTCATGACTCACGGCTGTCACTGAACTTGAGATACTGTGAGCCAGATGTCCTTCTGTGGATGGTTTTATAATACCATCTGCCACCTACATTTGCCTGTCGTGTTTTTGGCACTTATACGTCACTGCAGACGTATTATGGAGATAGAATGACTGTCGATGTTTATTGATTTTTAAAGATCTGGCTGTTTTTGGTGTTGTTGCTAGTAACACAGGCCCTGAACAAGACTGGTTTAAAGTAACGTCAGATACCCCATAACATGTTTTCCCTTTCAACTCTATTGAGGTTTGTGCCTGTGTGTAGATGGAAGGGTCTATATTTTCAGAACTATATGGAGCACCCAGTAGGAGGTCTAGAACTGCTAGAACCCAACCTCTAAGCATGAATCTGCCTTGGAAGAACAATGGTAGAATTTTCCTCTCTTACTCTCCGGTACTGCAAAGGGATCTCTAAAATCCAAAAAAGCACTTTTTTAATGGGCAGAGGAACATTAGAGCACTTGGCACATGTTTGAAGCTCCTTACAAGTTGTGCTCAGTCATCTCCCTCCTCCACAATCCTTCCCTCACCACGAGCTGTGTGATAGTAGGATGAAAGACTGTGCTGTCGGGAGGACGGCTGTGGACTTGTTCACGTGCAAAGTATCTGTTCTCACATCTCAACAAGAGCAGGCATTTCTATTGAAACAAAGATTGACTCCTGTAGAGTATGTGGAAAAAGATAACGTTGAATGAACATCAGATCTGTGCAGGCGTTTTCTTCTTCACCAGGATTGTAGGTTTCATCGCAAGCCTGAAAGGCTAAATGACAAGTCACTCCAAAATTAGAGGGTTTTTTTTCTCCTAAACACATATCCTTTCATTTTAAGCAAGTTTTCACCAGCTTTGTGAGATGAATTATATGACCAAAATTGTGTGGACAACTGTCTATGCTTTTTGAAGACCATTCCAAATTTAGTCCCCCTTGCTGTTACAATAACCTGCACTCTTTCGGGAAGGCTCTTCCCTCAATTTTTGGAGCTGTGGGAATTTGTCCATTGAGCATTATTAAGCATTAGTGAGATCAGTCACTGATATCAGATGAGGAGGCCTGGGGTGCAGTCAGCGTTCCAGTTCATCCCAAAGATGTTCAGTGGAGTTCAGATCAGGGCTGAATGTTCTTCCACACCAATTTTGTAAAACCATGTCTTCAAGGAGTTCAGTTTGTATGCAGGGGCATTGTCATACAGGTTTGGGCCTTTTAGTTCCAGTGAAGGGAGATTGTAAAGCCACAGCATACAAAGACATTCTATACAATTGTGTTCTTCAAACTTGGTGGCAACAGTTTGGGGAAGAACTACATATGGGTGTGATGGCCAGGTGTCCATATACTTTTGGCCATATAATGTACTTGTCACAATGTGAAACCATGTCAAGCTCCTTTTAATCGAAAACCATTCAAATAACACACATCTATGTTGTGAACTTTGTTTTCATAGAAATGAATTCTAATGATGAGGTCACGTCACGCTCGGTCAAGGTCGTGAGCTTTTTTTGACATTCAAGTCACGTTACACTTTCTCTAGGTTGTGAATTGTATTGTCAACAAAACCCATTCTAATTTTAGCATTTTACAATTTTTGATTCCATACAAAAATTCCATGCAAACAAAATTTAAGCATCTGCTTTCTACTAACAGTTTGTTACTACAGCAACATTACTATTTGTTATAAAAATATTGATAATACCTGTGATGTCACTAAAGTGTATTGTGTCATAATTGATCGCAATATCGATATTGTATTAATATGTATCCCATCTCTAACACTCAAATTATCATGAGAACTCTCCAGTGAATGGTTTCTGTTTCACTCATCCCCACAGCACACACTCACACCATACTTTTTCATGCATAAATGAGGTCTTGCATTCAGTTAAGTTTGACAATAGCAGTTGGGTCAAGTGCAGGGTATGTAGGGTCGGTCTTTGTTTGCATGGCTGGAGGACTGCTCTTGGTCTTACGCATTTCCTAGGCAGGATAGTGAGGTCTTGCAGCATCACCAGAAAAATGCACACTGCTTATATACAATGAGGTCCAAAAGTCTGAGTCTACAAGTGAAAAATGCTTCTATTTTGCATTATTTTCTAATTTATTACACAATTTCATTACAACTTGTATTATTGACAACAACTTGAGTGAAAAGTAGAATCTTTGAAGTATTTACATGAGTTTCTTAGCATTTGGTACATCCCGTTTTTGCTTTAATGACAGTGTGCACTTGAGCTGGTATAGACTCCACAAGTTTGTGCAAAACGTTCTGATTAAATTTAGATCAAATCCATTAGAGTGTCGTCTGAACTCATGCTTCAATAGAAGAGATTAGGCATGAGGAAACAGTTAACACGGTCAATTTCACACATTTTGTTACATTTAAATATGGACCTAGAAATAGTAAAAAAAAGAATAATAATTTACAGTAAAATATTTAAGATATCTAACATTTACTTTCTTTTTTTTGAAATAATTGAAAAATTCTAAAACCATCAGTTTATTTTCAATTTTAAATGGAAAAAAAATGTGGCCTCTAACTTTTGGACTACACTGCAAGTCATTTCACTGCATTCCGTCGGACGTTCTTTGCTACTCATACTCGTTGTATAAAACTTACAACTATTTTGTTGGCAAAGTCATCCCATAAAGAAAAAATTACACAGTTTTAGCTTGTCCAGCTGCATATGATTGAAGCTTTCTGTTTAGAGGCTGTATGCTTGAGATTGAAGTCTACACTGTTTTTAAAATGAGCAATAGAAATTAAAAATTGTATGAGAAAATATAATTTAGTATTTAAAGTATTATTGCATCATGAAAAGAACCAATCATGTTCCAGCATGCAATACAGACCACACAACAACAGCTTATATGAGAAGGGGCAGGGTGTGTAGTGTTGGGGCCATTTCCAATTTGCAAATTCATAAATTATGCATATCTGGACAGGCAAGTGTAGATGCCTATGTGCGTTTTTTTGTTCTCTAACAACATTTTCAAACAAGTTGTATGGGATTCTAAAGCTATAGGATAGATGATTTTGGAATGCTTTCCTTTGAGGTAGAAAAGTGCTTTTCACAACCACTTGGATTGTGCTGTGTTTTCCTTCACTGTTTGGAATAATCTGAATTCGGAAAGAGGCAAGTAATACATGTTCAAGGAGAATTCAGGGTTGTGTTCCAAACTGCATTCTGGTCACTAAATAAGACGCCTCAATAGTGATCTATCCATCAGTAGTCTACTAACATGCTACTTAATATAGCAGTATTTTGTTTGGGGCACAGTCCATAATTCCTTAATAATGAAAAAAATCTTCCTTAAAAATTCATTAAAAAAAAAAAAGTTTTTTACTTTATAAAAAAACAAAAAACAAACTTCTTTCTCTCTTTTAGCTAGAGTGCTAATGTTTCCTGATTAGCTTGCTAACATTGCCAAGTTTATGCTTATGATCCTGCAATGCTCTGTTTAAATTATTATTATTATTATTATTACATAATATCACAGGGAAAAAATTAATTTGAGTTGTGGATACATAAGCACAAAGTGTTTTGTGATTTCACAGATTTACCATGTCAGTGTCACTTACAACTGGGATAAGTGTAACGTGTCACTGCAAAGCTCTGGAACCATAGACACAGTCACATATTCACACACTCATTCACTCCTAGGGGCAAATTGGAGTAGGCAATCTACTGCACCTGTAGGATGTATCTAAGCTGACGTACATGTTCCCTGCCGGTTTGAACCTGACCGCCCTGACTGCGAATTACAACGAATTACTATTACAGTATTTCCAGGGAGACTCATAGTGCAGGAATGCATGTTTTTGTTTTTAACCAAAAATCTTTCGCATTTTAGAAGTTAAAGATTACCCTAACCTTAACCTTAGTAACCAAAAGAAAAGGAAAACTTTTGGTTTTTCCCCTTCACTCCCTGGAGGGAGTCACTACTGATCCTGGAGCTGCTTTGGCAAACATATAATTTTCTTCCACCATCTTCTTCTTCTCCACATGGTACAGGAATATTGGAAACAGAGGTCAATTTTGTTGTGGATACAGTGCTACTCTTTCAGATGTGTATGACCGGTGTGTGTATGGTGTGTGTGATCTGATCCTGGAGGGTTTTCTGAATGGCACTTTGATAAATGTCTGTAATTAAACTGTGATTGACCTGCCATTAGTGTAACGGTAACTGCTGACCCTCAAGTACAGTACGTGTTCACCACACAGCTTTCCCTACATGCACTGTACCCCTTTTCCTTCTGTGATGTTATTTATTGTTAATTATCTTGTTATTTATTTATCTATTCAACCACTCAGCCACTCCATCCATCTACCTGTCCATCCATCCACCTGTCCATCTATCATCCATCATCCATCCATCCATCCATCCATCACTTTATTTATTCATTCATTCATCTTTCTATATCTCTATCCATCCAGCCATTCATCCATCCATCCAAACAAATTTATGTATCTACCTACTCATCCACCTTTTCGTTCATCCTCACATTTAACCATTCATCCATCCATAATTTTAAGTTACATGAATTGTGGGTATATAACAAAAAAATGAAGTACAGGTTTTCAAACTGAATTACGAAATCGATGTCTGTTGCACCCTGGATAGCTGAAAGCAGGAACCATACACACATTCACACACTGATTCACACCCAGGGGCAGTTTAGAGTATCCATTCATAGTACTGGTATGTTTTTGGGAGGTAGGAGGCAGCAACACTACCTGCTATGCCACCATGGCATCCCATTATTAAAATTAAATTAATATTAAAAGGAATGTTTATAAGTAATATTTATCTTTTAACCTCTTACATTTACTTTTTTGAGTTAGAAAGATTTGAAAGAGTTTTTTAGAAATCCTCAACATGATCTTTCTGTTGTGTTTTGAAAGCCGGATTAAGGAATGCTTGCCCATTTGGCGATGTGTGAATGTGTTTAAAAGGACTGATATCTCTGTGTGTATGGTATATGTGTAATGTGAGATGGAGGTAGATGTTTGTTAAAGCACATGGATTATATCGAACTGATTGTGTTGTTTAAATGATAAATGAAGTGGAAAAGTCTTAAATTCCTATGGTAAGTCCTTGCAACACTGTAAAATTTCCCAAACTAACATAATTTAAATAATAAATGTACTAATAAAAAAGTAAATATTTAAATGGCAAATTAATATTTTACCACATACCGCAGGGTCACTTATTAATTAATTTAAATTTAAAAAATTAATTTATTACTGTGGAATGTCTAGTTATTTCTATCTCTTGTGTTACAGCAGTTACAAGCAGTTATTCCCTCACTACACAACCACTTTTCTCTTTCTTGTAGTTAATAAGACAAAAAATGTGTAACTTGCCATGTTATTGAGAAACTGCAATACCCTCTGAGGATCTTCCCTACTTCTCTGAGTTTTATAAAGCACTGGATACTCCTTACAAAAATGCGGTCACTCTGAAGTGTTTTTTCCTGCTTGATAAATGTACTTGTCTGCTGGTCAGCTGGGAATTAAGAAACTAATAGCCTGGACATTAAATCTGCTCTCCATCCTTGATATACTGTAACACTAAAAAGATGATGTTTTCACCGCCTTTATCTGTCTCAGAATAAAATTATATGCTTATTAATATTTAGATGCATTTAAATACTAAATGTTTCAAATAATACAATTTTTTGGATTAATGTCTGCCACAATGAACAGATGGCCACAGTGTTTGCCACAGTACTAAAATAAAACACACTCTTTCAGTCTTTGAGAGGTTTGAGTCACTCTGTCTTCTGAATGGTGAAACAGAAATGTGTAGGGAGATTGCAAGTTCGAATCCAGGTGATACCACAGAACAAAATTGTGGAATACTATGTGGAAGAGGGTGGATGGCGTTCTCTTCCGAGTGTGTCACCCTGCCCCGTGACACAGCATGAGCAGCAGCTGAAAAAGATGGAGGGGTTTGGAGAGGCTTGCGTCACGTGTCTCCGAGGAAGCATGATCAAGATGCTGATGAAAATGAATTGCGATGAGACTGAGTAAGCTGTGAGTGTGGGTTTATGTAATGCATGAGCAGTTGCTGAGAACAGTGTGGTGGTGGTGCATGGAGGACATTCTCTGTAAGGGGTATGTATTTGACTCTTGCCATTCAGATGATGTCATGTGATGTGCACCAGTTATTCTTAGTCTTCTTTGTTTGGTTAAGGTCACTGAGTGTGTGGCTTTGTGTGTGTTCGTTTTAAGGGTTGCACAACTATGACTATTTTTACTAGTTGGCTAGTAATTCAAAAAGTAGACGACTAGTCGTCATTCCCACCGAATCTGTTTTGAGACCTGGTTATTTAGGCTGTCTTTAATTGTGTCATACGGCACTTAATGCATCATACCGGACTTCGATTAAATCCGCACAAATGAACAGCCTACAAATTACATTTTCAGTAAAAAGTCACAATGTGTTTTCAGCTACACTATTAAGCATGAAAGTGAATAAAGAAGTGCCATGAATGTGCAAAATAATAAATCTGTGTGTTATATTACACTATTTAAGGACGCACCAGTTCTTAAAATGCTGTGTGAAAGATTCAGTGTCTACAGAGGCATCTGGGAGGTTTTCCTGCCATGTTCAACTCCAGCCTATTTGAGGTGGCACATGCTGGCGATCTGAAATTAAATTGCACTATGTGCAACAAATTATCGGCTCTGAATGCTCATGATGCCGAAATGCATGATTAAGAACACATAATGTACATCATCCATTTTTACTTTAATCAGAGACTGACTTAAGAGAAAGTAACGGGTGCAGTGGTAGCATAACCATCTTACAGCTTTAGGGGTCGATCTCAGGGTTCGATCCTGAGATCGGGTAATTGTGTGGAATTTGTTTTTCCCCAAATTTTACATCTTTCTAAAAAGTACATCTTTTTATCTAGCCTTATGTTTGCCAGTGTTAGACAGTTTTCAGATTAGTGTCTGTCACAAAGGGCAACTCAGAAATCTGAAACTGTACCGCTGTGGTAACTATAGTGATTTTGAATGTGTGATCAGTTTCATTTCCAGCCAATTTGATGGACCGTGACATCTCCATGGTTATTGAGTGATGTTTTAGAGATGCTGCGTTAACCAGTTGTTTATGGCTCAGAAGACAAATGGTGATCAAAATATTCAGAAATAGGATGTATGTACTGCAGAATGGCCATAATAACAAGATATGATGGTGTCTCACTGGCCACAATGCTGTAATACTAATATGCTACTGCTACACTGATCTCAGGAAAATAACTATTGTTATCTCAAAATCATGAGGAAAAATAAATGATGATCTTGAGAAAACAACTTTTGAGTTCATAGGAAAAATGTCACGATTGTGAGAAAACTTTTGTTATCATAACTTATTTTTCTTGAGAACTTATGATCTCATGATAACAATACAAAAAAAACAAACAAAATACTTATTGCCTTTCTGTACTTCTGTGCAGTTGACTTTTAACTTTTGGCTTCATCTATTCTGGACTAACAAAGTACATTTAGTTACTTTCATAACCATCTCCCTGCATCTCCTAACCATCTGCCTTACTGATTTTTTTCCCACGGCCCAATGAGTAGTTGACATCTCTATGACTAGTGAACCTATTAATTGACAAATTGACTAGTCTATGAACCCCTTACTATGTGTCAAAGCTAAAGAAGAATGAGGACGATGTTTAAGAACGGCATTGTCGTCCCACTCCTGCAGTTGCCTTTACATCACACCTCATTGCAGTGCGAGGTGGTGTGTGTGTGTGTGTGTGTGTGTGTGTGTGTGTGCAGCCGTAGGTGGTTCTCCAGCAATATACAGTGCAGTGTGTGACAGAGCAGAGGCTGGGAATGACAAACCTCCGAAAGCTGTTATATAAAATCTCAATTACATAAACACTACTTCCTCTCATTGGATTTCTAAATATGGTCAGTCTTATCAGAGGACTTGGTACAGTATAGGCGTAAGAATAAAAAACGCCTGAGCTAATTGGCACGAGCAAAACTGTGGAGTTTCAGAAGAAAAGCACAGTTTAGCCACAGAAAAGCGGAAAGTGCGATGCGGTGTTCTGCTCTGTAACATCTAAGTGCAGCATCACATTGTATTATTTATGGAGCTCTGTCTCTCTCTCTCTCTCTCTCTCTCATTCTCTCTTCTCCCACCACACACGTTGGCGTCTGCAGTTCTCATCAGCAGCTCTTGATTCACGGTTGATGTAAATCTAGGCAGATTCTTTTATGGATGTTTAAAATGCATTTCTGGTACTGCCGGAATGATCCCCAATGCACCTAGATATCCCATAGGTAAGTGATACCTAAGTGAGTATGAGTGATTTATGTAAATATGGCTCTTTTTATATAAACGCTCTTAAATCATACTCTTATTTGCTGTCTTGAGTTTAATATGGGTGATATAGTCATTCCTTTTTTTGTTTGTAATTATCTTCAGTGAGGATACTCGCTGAAGTACGTTGGAAACCAGTCAAGCAAGTAGCTGTAGTGTCTTGTCAGAACACTGAACTTTGTTATTAAAAAAAAAAAAAAAGCAGCAGTCAGCATTCTTTGTTGTGATTTAGTAGAATTATGGGCATGTAGGCTCACATAACAGTCCAGTGTTTCCATAGCAAATAACTATGGTAGCTTGTTTTCTTTTTAATAACTAATAATAGCCAAGGCAATGGTAGTTTGTTCTTATAACCAAATTGCTGAGAACAGGCAGTCACATTAGAGCGCTTGTGTAATGAGGATAGTTGGCACACGCCAACACTTTTCAAAGACAGCACTGTATGTGGATGAGTTGTGGCAGATAGCCTGCTGTGGTGCCATGATGTTGTGCAACGCCGCATTCAATGGTGTTATGAAAATATCTGGACTACATTTCCAAGAAATTGAAACCTCAGTGAGGAATTTTGCATACTGCAGTATGCGAAGCCTGAGGTGCGCATTAAAATATGTGTTCATGATTTTGATTGAGAATACTGCAAGGTCTGGAGTGTTATAACTGTTAAAGAATAAATGGTTCACTAATACATGTGAATTTCTACTGGATTCAGTAGCTTTTAAATCAGCCATTCTAATTATATGTTATGATGTTTAAACAATAGTTTAAATAGAGAGTGAGAGGAAGGCTGACCTGAGAACCAAGCATTATCATTGAGCATGGAATGGCACCTTGACTCACGACCAAGCAGTAGACACTGACGCGTGTGTGTGTCTCCGTGCTCAATTGCTGATACTTCTCTTCACAACTCTGTTAGAGATAAATGCCGTAACCCTGGGATCAGACTGCACAAATTCAGTCTGATTTTGACACGATTTTTTCGTGGCCGACAAATTTCCAGCATCGGGCCCAAATATGAATGACGGGAATGATGAACGGGCCTTGTAGTGTAACATAATCGAAGAACTGCGATGTGATGTCTGGAGCACCGTACGACACACCGACTAAAAAATCTTTTTATATTTTCTCACCTAATTTAACATCTCCTAGGATGTGTTCCTTGATGTTTTATCAGTAGTCATGAATGACAATTTCGTGACCCTCTTCCCCAACGACATGCAAGGACGTGAATAAAGATTGGTCAAGGTCACACTTGTAGTGTTTCCAGTCTTCCAACAATGACACAGCAAGAATTTATGACACAATGATTGGTTAATCTGACATGGTGACCATTGTGAGAGACAAAGAGGTTTCCTATAAGGCTTTTGAATTCACAACAACCCGAAGAGCTTTTAGCTTCTAAAGCTAAAGAGCTTCAGTCTGCCCACCATGTCTGCAGTGCAGATTGCAGCTTGCATTTTTGCCCAAGCTGTAGTATAATAAGTGATTTCATGCCATCATTATCTAAAAAAAAAAAAGGCTGATGTTTTTGTTTTTCAAGGACTCCCATAGTTTTCATTCCATCTGTGTTTTTTTATGTTGAAAACTTGCCCAAGCTAGCACATGCATGCATGGATCTTCACATGAAATGTCTGAGCATGTATCTTTTGTAACATGCATCACCAGCACACACACAACTCACCTGAGTCACATTCTGAGGCCTTGATACACTCCCCATACCTTCCCCTGAATTATAGCAATACGACAACATTACATATCTGCTGTATTTGTTGCACTATTAATCTAAATCTGAACGTTGCTTAAAAAGAAAAAAAAGAAAAAAAAAGACTGGAGGAGAACCGATGCAATTTCACACAGAGAGGAAAGTTCTGTAGTGAATCAGGAATCATAAATTCATAATTATGTGGATTCTTATCAGGCTTTTGGAGCAAAGAAAATTTGATCAGCTGTGATTAGTTCTTAAACCTACAGCTTGCAACCCACTTTTATGTCCAAATATTTTATGTGGAAAATAAAAATGTGAAAAGTTTAAATACAGAATGTTCTTAGTAGTAAAATAGAACACAATAGTTAAAATACTAGCTGTCATCATTGATGATTGAAATACATGCCTGTGTGTACAATTGCCAATTGCTCTGTTTCTTTGTCGATTCCCTTACTGATTCCAGATCAGTATTATGTGTGGGGGGACAAAGTTAGGCCTACACAGGTTTTCGGCATCAGAACAGCTGTTTTATTATCTCTGAGTCTGAACACAGTGTAGAATGTCTTCTTAATAACGTTTGAACATGTTAAAATAAATTATAATGCCCCTTTTCTTAAAAGGAAAAGCCTGCCTGTGTGGCGCTAATGTTGTTATAACCTAGGATATTTCCCCTCTGTAAAGGACGTCCTGCTTGATTGGGAAGTGGTGGCACTCGTGCGTTGAGTGTCAAATACGTGGCATTCCTGAAATTTTAGCCTATGTTGCACTGAAAGATGTGGGGTTTCCACCCTTACTTGAAATGATCATTTTACAGATATTGCAAGTAGCTGTTGTCCTCTTTCTTCATTAAATAAATAGACGGTGTGTTAGTTTGGACAAGTAGGGGCCAATCACATATTTGTTGTGCGTCATCTCTGTTTAAATATACTATCATCTGAAGCTTTATTTCTCACGCACCTCTATATTTCCCAATGTCTTCATCTCTCTCTCAGGTAAAGCATTCTCCCCTCTATATTTCATGGATATCATTTTATTTTCTGTCACACATACCATGATGCACCAGAATAAAGCATGAAACATGAAAAGATAATTAGAGAACATAACTTTCTGTTTGGGTGGCACAGTGATGCAGTGTGATGCAGTACTGTTGCCTCACAGCAAGAAGGTTCAGGGTTTGAACCTGTCGACCAGCTGGGGCCTTTTTGTGCAAAGTTTTAGTGTTCTCCCCATGCCTGCGTGGATTTCCTCTGAACGTTCCAGTTTCTTTCCACAGCGCAGAGACGTGCAGAGTAGGTCAACTGGCTACTCTAAATTGCCCATAGGTGTGAATGTGAGTGTGAATGTTTTTTTGTTTCTGTGCCAGCTCTGCGACCGATTCCCAACCTGCCCAGGGTGTACCCCACCTCTCGCCGGAAGTCAGCTAGGATTGGCTTCAGCTTCCCCGCCACCTTTAGCGGACATGCGGTATAGATGATGGATGGATGGACTTTCTGTTTATTATCACATTGTTTGGCAGCAATAATGAAGACTTGTTAATCCGTTTCAGCAGTGTTCAGTGTCAGGAGTTGTTGGTTTCCCCAAGTAGCAGGTAAACATCAGAATTCTAAAAAAAATATGGCATAGATAGCAAGTAAAGATTTAGCATTTTAAAGTCAGGTTACTCCCAGCAGTGAAAATTGCAATTAAAGACTCCATTCCAATTCTGTTGTGCCTCAGGAACATCGCGAAAAATGTTGACAGCTGGTGTTGGAATAGATTAGGGTGTATTTATGTTTGTTTGAAACAACTTGATCAAAGTTTGACATACAGTGTGTAAGGAAATCACACTTCGCTAGCAAGGTTTTAAACATCCTTAGGCCAGATTAAAAATAATAAGCATAAACATAATTGTGCATCATTTTGATGCAATTATTTATGGTTTCTGTTAGATTGAAACTCTTGTCCCTGCTTGTTTGATTTGATCATTGTCTCTTTTCTTCTCTAATTCTGTCCTTTGACCCTTTAACCCTGCTGTCTGGGATTGTCATCCTGGCTTTCCCGTACTGAGATTTTATGGCGTCCAGCTGTCCTTTCTGTATCCTGTGATAATTTAGGTCTTTATGACACGACCAAGCTTGTTTAGGTTAGCTATCGTAAAGAACATGATATACTGTCCTTGGTTCATCTGTGTCGTACTTCTCACGCCGGAAGCCTTTTTCTATGTCATGTTCTGCCCAAACAAGGTGTTTCCTTTTAATCACTATGACACCTGTGTTTCTGTGTATAAGTACTCCTAGACTCTCTTCATTAAATCAGACTGAGTTTAACAGGACTTTGTATCTGTTAAGATCATTCTCTAAGCACTTGACATGCAGAGGAAGAGAGATAGACAGTTACGGAGTCTGTAAAAAAATTGAACCTGAATAAGATAAAAATCTTAACAGTTTCTTTTGCTGAGGTGTCAAAATTATAGGCAGGAAAAGCCCAGTTTTGACAAAAACCTGTTGACAAAGAAATTTTTGGCTGTCTGTCAGAAATCAGCCACAGGAACATCCACTGGCTTTTCCCAAAACACCACAAAAAAGGTTCAAAAGTCTGAGACCACAATGAAATCTTTGATTCCCCCCACACAAACATTTTTTTTAATTTACTTTTTATAAACTGCAAATAATAATGGTTTTATCAATTTGAAAAGTCGAAAACAAAGAAATAAAATGTTCAATATCTTGAATATTTGTTATTCAAGATTCTGCATTATTTCTAATGTCACTTATTTAAATGTAATCAAATGAAATTTTTTACATTAAATTAGAAAAGAATGTGAAATAAACACATTTTTACTTGTGGTCTCCAACTTCAGGACCACACTGTAGGTTAAAGTAATATATACAATAGGTTTATAATTAATTATTAATAATACATATAGCTTGTTGGGATAGTTTACAGTGCAATGTCTGAATCATTTCACTTGCTTGCTGATGGTGTGAAAGACTACACATCAGCATGTTCAAGGAAATATGTTGGCTTTCATTAACACATTTATTTATTATGTATAATTTTTAAGAATCCCTCCAACTTTAGGGGTCAAGATTATAATAAAAAATTATAAAGCCCACTAATTAAGAAATGTCTTCCCACTTCACACACTGAATTAGAGCAAAAAAAGGATATGTTGGATTTTGGCGGTTTTTTATTTTCAAACCAGCCTTATCTTTCCTGCTTTTAGTGATGTCTAAAAACAGAAACTAGAGCAGAAACTCTCTTGCCACCTCCAGTCATGCTCCCATCAGCCTCCAACTCGAGCTCTGGCCTCTTTAAAACCGCAGCTTTAAAAGCCATTCAGAATCAATTATTCAGTTACAGTGAATCAAAACTTAGTCTAGCATGTAAAATGACATAATGTTTTATGTTGGTTAACAGGATCAGCTTCTTAAAATTATGGTAAAGCCCTGTGAACTGTGTTTTTATGTGATCTGAGAAGGGGGGAAAAAATCTCACTTTCACTGTCAAGACACATACAGATTTAAAATGATGTCTTCATTAAGCTTTTAACACTGTCTACTGCAAAAATGGCTTATAGAATTCAATTTGTATGTTTAGTGGTATGTTAGCCATATGAACGGAGAAGTGGCTGTGCTTTGGCTACGTTCACATTACAAGCTTCGTTGTTCAATTCCGTATTTTTTTGCTCGACAGTTGACAATTCATATTCATAATTACCTGTATCTAAATGTAAAGTGAATGCATCTGTCCTCCGAAATGGCACACGTGCACACTGATTTTTGCACAAGTTATCTGCATCACCAACAACAAAAAACGTATTTGTGAGACGACTCAGTGTTAAAGCCGACAAAATGGAAAAGCTAGGAGCTAATATATGCATAGCATTTTGCTCTGGAGGATGGCAGAGTTCGTCAACTGCAGCTCTCCTCCATTGCCGTGTTGCCGATGACGATTTGTGCTACGTTGTCAAAATATTCTAGCGTAGCGAGAATCAACTCGACTGTAGCCGATAACCTAACCCTAACCGTAAAGCTTAAAATGAATAAAATATTGTGCTGGCTGATGACGACAGCGCTCAGCACATGTGTATAGGCAAAAAAAAAAACAACACACATGAATTCCGGTCAGGAGCATCTTCTGATCAATCGGCGTAAAGAATCCAACAGTGCTGGGGTTTAAGGTAGAATATAGTAGGCTATGTTGGTGATTCAGTTCAGGCTAGTAGCTAGTGGCACAAAATGTGAAACTAGTCTGAGTGAATCATTAGCCATGTAATTATATCAGCTAGCGGTTACCTGTTATTCTAACATTTAGCAGTATGCTTCACAATAAAAGTGATTACTAGTACTGTCAAAGTCTTGGATTAAAAGAATGATTAATTAATAGTAATGGAATCATTATTTACATCAAATTTTATATAATGAGCCATTTCAGGTATGTACTCGCAACACTGAAAAAATACAAGCCATCAAATCTTAAAAGAAGACTTGCTTTGTAAGTGTAAAGTAATGGATGAATGTACTCTGTGCATATAGATGACCGTGTACAATGTATTTTTAGCTCTCGCTGTAGTGTTCAATTTGCTAAATTGATTTAGACATGGCTCTTAGCACGCTGATGGATGTGCTACACATCTCCAGTCATATTTAGCTCACTTTATAAGGGAAAAGTAAGTGTGGATGTAAGACCACACCCCATTCTTACACATTACACGCCAATACACGCCTTATCATAGCTTGTCATGTAACAGTGTTTGAGATCCTCTTGTGACTAGTAGAAACTGCTGTGCACTCGTGATCTCAGCAACCCTTAGTTTTGTGGATAACGCACTTTCCTTATTTAATCCTTGTCCCAGAATCCTGCAGTAGAGCGTTTTTGGTTTTAGACATCTGTTGTGCTCAGAGGTAAGGCTTTGGAGATTATCAGTGGGCAGGAGCTGTTTTCATTGGCCGAGGCCCAAGTTTCTAAGCTCATTTTCAGTAAGAGCAGCAATCTGCTCTCTGACACGCAAGCCTCTTAATCATCCATGCTACCAGTGCTGGACTCTGACACTGTCTCTGCAGACTACACTGTCCCTGATGGGACATTCAGCATGGTCCCTGTTTCTTGATAGTGCTGCATTCATGCTAACGTTTTTTGTAGTAGTACAGTGTGATATACCCGAATCATTGGTCAATAAATAAATCATGCAAGGCAACTTACAAGGCAGTTGCTCAACTTGACAAAGGAATCATAACATCTAAAATATTTCATTACTGGGGTGAGTTAAATAAATGAGCAGTGTAAGTATTACAGTTTAGCATATCTTCTGCAGTATATACAAGTAAAGTATGCACATTATGTAGAGAATAGCTTGAACACTATATAACTTCATGGTCTAATATATGTTAACTGTATGTACAATACAGCAGAAAGCATAAACTCTACTGTGAGGAGACCTTTTATTTACCATTTTTGGAAGGACAATTGGGTGAGCCTGTACGCACTGTACCCTCAAATTCTTGTTTTGTTTTGGAAAACTATGTGGTCTTCTGCTGCAGTAGCTCATCCACCTCGTGATTTGATGTGCTATGAGATGCTTTTCTGCTCACCACGGTTGTAAAGAGTGAATTTAAGTTTTCAGAGCCTTCCTATCAGCTCCAACCTTACTGGCCATTCTCCTCTGTCCTTGCTCGTCGACAAAGCGTTTTTAGCTGCAAAGCTGATACTTACTGGATGTTTTTCGCACCACTCTGTATAAACTCTGGAGCCTGTTGTGCATAGAAATCCCAGAAGATCAGCAGTTACTGAAACGCTCAACCCAGTCCACCTGTCACTGCAACAGCCATGCCCCAGACAAAGTCACTGAGATCACATTTTCCCTCATTCTGATGTTTAACATAAATATTAATTCAAGCTCTTGAACTGTATTTGCAAGACTTTATGCATTACACTGCTGTCACATGACTGTTGTATGTACACTCGCTTGCCACTTCGAAACACCAGTACACATGCATTCATTCATGTAGCCATAGTTCTTCTTCTTAGGTCTTGTATGTCAATGTGTTTACCGACATCGTCCAGTACTGATGTCACCTGGCTCATTCAGTCATAATTTATCACAGAGCAGCACCAAAACAATCGGAGCCCAAAGTAAACCAGACTTCCTTTTCCCCCTGCCCTGGATTTGGCACATATAACATCTAAGATTGATTGCATTTTTAAAAGTGGATCTGTTTTGCACATTCCAGGATTGTTTGAAAACTCCATATCAGACCTCTTAGCTTTCAGGTCCTTCTCAGACCAACAATGCGGCTGCTTTCTCACAAGAAAACATCCGCTGTGCTCTCGTCTGCTTCACTGTAGTGTTCCTGCTAAAGTGCTCGATTGGAGCCGTACTCTAATAACACAACAAAGATGAGGAAGTGGTACATTCGGACACAGAGGCATGAGAATGGCCTCTGTTAGGTCATTAAAATTCCCTTCTGGCAAGGCTTGTGCGGAAAAGAGGAAACATCTTTCAGTTGTTTGTGACAATGGCAACCGCATCAGACATGCACTGGGGCTGTGTTCCAACTCCGCCAACAAAGGCGACAAATTCCAGCGTCTAAACGAGCGACCTGGACTAACCTGGGCTGTTTGGCTAAATAGAGATTCATCACATGAGCCATAAGCTACTGTGCATGTTTGTTTTTGGGTTTTTTTTTGTTTTCCCCTGAGTTGCTGGAATGTGAGGGTGGACCTTTTGGCCTGTGTCCTACTTCACTAACAGCTACATACTTTGTTCAGATGTTGACAGTACTTCATTAAGAGAGGAATTTTAAGATTTGAGATAAGTGTCGTGTCCACCTTCTGGGACGGTTCACTCATTATGCTGCTTTGCCCATTGATTTTAGACAAATATAGCTTTAGATACTTCCTGTCATTGCCCACAGTGGGTGTAAATCTCTCATTTAGATTCCTGTTTAAGATCAGAATATAAAATTTTCATTGCCTACCTTGACATTACTGGTTTGCGTGTGTGCAGATATAGTTTCTTTTTAATTTCTGATGCTTAAGCAAAAATCTAGGGCTAATGCAGCGTGGACTGAACAGAACAGATGACTCTGGATCGTGTGTTCTGAGCAAATCCATATTTTATGGGCATGTTCTCTCATATACACACTGTGTGTATGCGTGTGTATGTGTGTCAGTGTGAGTGTGATGGAGACAGGGAGTATGACTCAGCCGTTTTTGCAGCTGAGCTCCTGCAGCATGTTAAAGCTGCTTCACACTCTCCAGCATCCCTCTCTCTCTACTCATCACATCACATCTGATCTCTGGATCTCAAACCTCTCGAGCAATTTATTTATTCAGATTTAATTTCAGATGTCAGATACAAGTATGTTGCCCCTCCAGCTTGGAACACTGTGCAAAAGGACTTAAAACGAACAGCATCGGTTTCACTGTTAGACTTGAAATCGTTGTTAGAGGATATGGAAGCTGGCTCCATCCATAAATGCTGCTGTAAAACAATTACTGTTTCTCAAATTATTTTATCTTGTTATGCAAACTGTATTGTATCTGTTTGTTTGATCTTTGTGTGTTGCCCTCTTGACCAAGTCTCTCTTTAAAAATCTGATCTCTTACAACTTTACCTGGTTAAAATAAGGTTAAATAATGTTGATAATCTTAAGAAGAGAATGTATAGATCAGAGATTTATTTGAGTTTAACACATAGGCATCCTTAATGCTGACATTGTTGGCTTAGAAAATAGTTCATTACATTGTTAAGAAGATAAAGTCTTTATTTGTGACGGTTGCATTATAGGACAGTAAAATTCATAATTCAAAAATCCTTCCATCCATGTTTTTATCTCTCTACTACTACAATTGCCAGCATTACAATTTGTAACTTATTAATGAGCAACACCTCATGTTTTTAAACCATTTATAGTTATATTTAATGTTCACAAGACTTATAGTAGCTATAACCAATCATTCACTCACTATCCTCTCTCTCTTTAAGTTAATGAGGCAGAACCCAGGAAACTGCCCAGTGCATGTCCTCTGACCTGAAGACTTTCTCATGGCAGAAAACTCACAGACTGTTACAAAGTACTGACACTAGCTGGGTTTTCATTGTAGTTATGCGGGAAATAAATATTTAAAAAATTTCGACAAAATAGTTTCAAATGGTATGTTTCCATTGAGTGATGTTATGCAATTAAAGCTGGGTTTTCTCCTCTCATGATATCTGTTACTGATCATTCTTAAAGGTAGCATATCAATTTATTCTTTGTCATGTCATGTGACTTAAATGCCTAAAATGGGTTTCTATTTAAAAGTTTGGTGAACTATTGCTTTATTCAGTTGTCTCAATTTTTTCAGGTTTTCATTACGTGTTTTTTGGTGCACATTTTCAAATTGCACATTAAGTAAGCTAATGGAAACCCGGTTACTGACACTGACACACTCCATCTGTGTCTATTAAGTAATGTCTACTAATGTCTATTAAGTAATACTAATGTCTCCTTACAGAAACTTTCAGCATATCCATGATTACACATTTTTTAAAGTAACATTTTTGTAATCAGTTTATTCATATTAGCAGTAGATTAGCAGTAGGTAGTAGTGGAGCATCCGTAGCAAGTCACAGTGAATTAATCATTACTATAAAGTATTAGAATGAGAGCATTAATATTAACCTTCTGTAATGAAAGAGCATTATTATTTCATTATCAATTTCATTACCTCTGCAGGATTGTAGGAGACGAGAGTTGAACCGCAGTGAAAAGATAATTGCGTAGAAATAATTGTGATTCATTGTATAATTATTCATGCCACTGATTTGCAAGACTAATAAGAGTGGAATAATTAATGGAATTATTTTTAGGTTTGCAGTATTAGTGCTCTTGATTTGTTTTGTTTTTTGTTTTTATATTGTTAATTGTTTCTTTTAAGTTATTTGGCTATTATTTTATCTTTTGGCTAAAAAAATCTTAGCAGAGCTGTTGCATTTGGCTTTTTGAGATGTAGCCTCAATCCATGCTCATTTAAATAATGCAGATGTTAAGATTGTCGGTTTAACTTAACATTGTTTGTGATTTCTGAAATGTATTTCTGCTGCACATACAGTGGTGCTTGAAAGTTTGTGAACCCTTTAGAATTTTCTGTATTTCTACATATATTTGTTTATTGAGGAAAATGATCCAGTATTACATATTTGTGAATGGCAAACCCTTATGTGAAACCTTGCTTTCAGACCCTCTTGTGCAGCAATAACTGAAATTAAATGTTTCCAGTAACTACTGATCAGTCCTGCACATTGGCTTGGAGGAATTTGAGCCAATTCCTCTGTACAGAACAGCTTCAGCTCTGGAACATTGATGGGTTTCCTCACATGAACTGCTCGCACAACATTTCTATTGGACTAAGGTCAGAACTTTGACTTGGCCATTGCAAAACATTCATTTCTTTCTTCTTTAACCATTGTTTGGTAGAACAACTTGTGTACTTAGGGACGTTATTTTGCTGCATTACCCACTTTCTCTTGAGGTTTAGTTCACGGACAGATGTCCTGACATTTTCCTTTATAATTTGTTTTTATAAATCAGAATTAGTTGTTCCATCAATTAATGGCAATCTGTCCAGGCCCAGATGCAACAAAACGGGCCTAAACCATGATACTACCACCTCCATGCTTCACAGATGGGATATGGTTCTTAAGCTGGAATGCAGTGTTTTCCTTTCTCCAAACTAAGTACTTGTCATTCAAACCAAAAATTTTTGTCTATTTTGGTCTCATCCATCCACAAAATTTTTCCAATATACTTCTGGCTTGTCCACGTGATCTTTAGCAAACTGTAGATGAGCAGCAGTGGTCCTTTTGGAGAGCAGTGGCTTTCTCCTTGCAGCCCTGCTACACACCATTGTTGTTCAGTGGTCTTTTGATGGTGGACTCATTAACATTAACATTAACCAATGTGAGAGAGTCCTTCAGTTACTTAGAAGTTAAGCTGGGTTCTTTGAGACACTGCAGACTATAACACACCTTGCTCTTGGAGTGATCTTTGTTGGTTGACCACTCTTGGAGAAGGTAAAGTTCTCTAAAGAGTCCAAACTCTTTAGAGATTGTTTTGTAACCTTTTTCAGCCTGATGAGCATCAACAACTTCACAACAACAACATGTGTGTTGTGAAGATCAGACTTTGATAGATCCCTGTTCTTTAAATAAAACATGTATGCCACAACAGATCAGTTATTAGTTTGCTCTGAGTAAACTGCATAAACACAAGGTCAAGAAACTTGAATTTAGGTAACATTTATTTACATCAATACAATGAATGAAAAAGCTCACAATTCAGACTTAAGCATGAGACACTGATATCTAGCAACTGTGGAAAATGATCACAGAAAAGTCTAATCAAAGTCACCTATAATAATTAAAGTCAGCTTATGGTGGTTATGTAATTATACAGAAATTTCGACAATGCATAGGTGCAGTCTTTATCCTCATGCTATGGTTTATCAGCATGCTAGTAGTTTTGCAACGCACAACACCCGCCTCGCACACTTTCTTTTTCAGCCACTAATGCTGAGCAAGAGGCCTCTGTCTCCTCTGGGAACCCAGCTGAGGTAGTCTAGGGTTTGTGAACATGCAGCAGTCTATTTCTTTTGTGTGACTTCCAGATGCTGAGGAACAACAGCCAAGAGGCTGAGAAAAGCACCAGCAAGCAGTTGCACAAATACACACTGCTGTGTGTCTGGGTCTGTGATTGTTTCAGTCTGACGAGCTGTGTGTTATTAATGGCCATTTCTCATCAGTCAGTGGGCAACTAAATAGTTTTAAATAGTTTTCCACTTACTGTGCTCTCTAGGGTCTTGGAGATAAATTGTGTGTGTGTGTGTGTGCGTGCGCATGCATGTTCATACGCACATGTATGTTATGTGCGTGTCTTATGTTACGATCTGTAAGACGCTTACTGATTCGATGATTTGGAGAATGTACAAGTTTTCCAAGATTAAGATCTGTATGGCTTTCTGTGGAAACATTAATGGATATTTACAGAGAACTTTAGGGTCATTGGTATCTCAGTGTTTAAGATTTTGTGCTAGTCCAAGGGAGGTTGAGTTCAAGCCCCAGGTCTGCCAGAGAACCGCTGTTCAGTCCTTGAGCAAGAGCCGCTGCTTCTCCACCTTTCACAACCTGCTTTATCTTGGTCAGTGCCATGGTGAATCTCTGAATCAGTTTTAATTTATTAAAAGTTTAAAAGTTAATTTATCAGAAATAAATGAATAAATGAAATCTCATAAATTAAACCACCCAAATTTTAAAACTAGTCACTTCTTATTTATACTTATATACCTATTATTTGTACTTATTTATTTAATTACTTTATAGTAATTCTTTTTTTATCTATTAACACTTTAGCTTTGTAGCCTGTTAGCCTTATGTTGATCTGTCTTAGCATTCTTTCTTTCTTTATTTTATTTATTTTTACAAATCTGAAATTTTTTTTTCAATGTTAATTTATGTACTGCCACATACCACTGCCACTGTAACCACATACTTTTAGATTTGGGTTTCACAAAACCATAGCTTAAGCATGAGAACATCTAGCATGCTAGCTAATCGACTAAGCTAATTCTATGTTAGTTAGCTAGATGGTTAAAAACATGGTGATAAACATTCACCCAGTTATATGATTACCTAGTCCATTGTATTAACACAAACTGATTTTAATATAATTTATCAGACTAACAGAAAGATTAGTTATCAAAAGCTGGAGTGTCTTTAACTGATGAATGTTTAATTCAGAAACTAGCAAGCTGTAGGTATAGCTTCAAGGCATTGGTGTAACCATGGAATACATGAACAAATGAGCTTGTTATATAAAAAAAAATACAAATGTTTTCTTTTTGCATACAAAGTAGTAGCAGTATTTAGCAGGGTCTTTTCCTGAGGTGAATAGTTAGCAGAAAGAATAACACTGACTGTTACATTAGCAGCTGAGCTACTAGTTTTTTCTGCCATTTATTAATTCATTACTCATTTATTAATTAAGTACTCATTTAATTGTCACACTTAGGCTATTATTCAAATCTAGTATAACCCTCTCACTACTGCTTGTGCTGACAGGAGACTTTACCTTAAGGGAAAATCCCCTCTGTTATTAGCCCGTATGCTAGCACACGACAGAGATTTAGTTAAGAGGATGCCAGCTTAGATCAAGCTTGTTAGATTTGTGTTGACAGAGATAGTGGTGACACACACTTCCTAATCTCTGAAGTAGCTGTGTGAATCCAGTGGGAGAAGTCATATCTTGTTTCTCTTTACAGTTCTTGGCTCTGCATTTAAGCTTTCTTTGTTGCAATGCCAGTGTTTATATATTCCCAGAGTTTAACAGTGCAATTCTGGAAGGGCTCTAAACTCAGTGTACACACACACACACACGCACACGCACACGCACACACACACACACACACACGGACATTTGGGTCCATGGACATACCCATTCACTGTACAGTACACTTGTTTGGAGGTTTGGTCCCTTTATTCTTATTGTAAGCCTGAAGTACATTTGGAGAATATCTGGTGAGTAGACCGAGACTGTCTCAAGCTGGGCCCTTAGGGTTGCCAAATTTCAGTCTTCGCAAAACCGATAGGCTGAGAATAGTTGAAATGGGGTTTTGGGGTTTTGAAAGGTGTTTACCAAGCCAACAGTATGTCATCTGTATTCATTTTTTACCATTTAAACCATGAATTAAGTCACGTATTATGTTGTCCACAGGGCGGCAGTAGACGACGAGAGTGCATAAGCTATACGACTACATAATGATGAAAACAAAATAAGATAAATTACAGCTCTGTGTATCAGTTGTCTCATCTTTATGGCTAATCAATGGATAAAACATAAGATGCATATTATTATACAAGTGCATTTTGATAGTTCACTTATCTGTTTATCACAAACCCTGCCATAACATAGCCTAATTATGCCTCTGTGCTTTCATAAAGGCTGCATCTCAATCCTTATACTACTTTACTAGTACATATATTAGTACTAGTACTAGCATATGTACTAGTATACTAGTATGTTTACTACACTAATGGGCCTAATAACAGTGTACTAATTTAACATGTTATTTACTCTGGTATATGTGGTTTGAGGCACTAAATTTTGAATGACTGCAAAATGTCCAATTTGCCCCAAACAATGACATTCCCTGAACTTTGCTTCACCGTTGGAATGTAATTTGGTGTAACTTACATTTCTGCCAAAACATTTTTTCTGTGCTGTGTCCTTCTATTGGCACAATTTTTATTCTTACATGAACTTCTTCTGCATACAGACACTCACAACTGGGTAGTGTTGCTGTGATTGACAGGAAAGAAAGAGTATGCCATCTGTGCCACCCAGAGAGCAAGGGCAATTTTGCTCCCTTGGCTCCTGACCACAGATTCCTGTGGCATTGTCAGGACTTGCAATCTCCTGATGATAGGGTACTCTCTTTACTGTTCTGTTTGTCTTTTTGTGGATTGATGAGAGCTCAGGTCTCTTTCAGCCATTTCCAGATTGATGCGTATCTAGAGTTCTAAGGAAATGTGTTTTGATTGAGCATGGTTTGCATGAACAGCTTTCATGAGAAGAGAAGATTCTATCAATAACCAGCATTTGTGTGCCATTTTGGTGCAGGTTAGGGCATCTTTTCAACCCACACCTCTTAATCTCATCTCAATTACTGGAACTGTAAATCTACACTGTAAATGAATGTTCAGAGTTTTGACAAGAACAGTACAATTGTTTGTTCATAATTAGAGATTATGTTTAATTGTACATCATGTAAGCAGCTAACTATTTAATACTTCTGGATCTCATAATGCATTGGCATAGTGTCCAGCTAGTGCATTGTAACCTAGGGGATGCAGAACACCCCTTTAATGCAGCCACGGAAAACAGCATAGGGCCCAATTCAGGGCATATGTGTTATAACAAATAAATACATACACACATTGGAAATGCACAATTTCTACATTAAGGGTATATTTACATGTATTTAAGTAATGTGAGGAACTCAACAGTGTATATTTGTGTGTGTTTGTGTGTCAGGCAGTAACTGGCAGAAGTTTCGGGGAGGACTTCAGAGTCGGCCTGGACAACGGAATCCTGCTGTGCGAGTGAGTACACTTCTGTTCACAAACACGCTCTTGTTTGCACACACCTATCAAGTACATGATTATACAATGAACAACTGTTAATCATGTGAGCAAGAGGTTTTGGCACGGTATGAATGTGTAATTCAGAGCTGTTTTATTAGGATAAACTGTATGATGAATGCTCAAGAAAGGATTAATTAATAATGCATCACACATGAGAATTCAAATGTTTGAAAGTTAAGCATTAGTATCAGGAGCAGATGCTTTTTTGATCATTTTAACCATAAGAAGAAGGTGATGAGAGCGAGATGGATGGGGTGAGAAGGAAAGGTCTTGGCAGGCAGTTCTCCCCATCTGTATTTCATTTTTATGTACCGTATAATTTACTGATTCTTAGAATGACATCACTAACAATAACTGTCTGCATATTTCTACAAGAGTGAGCACCTGTGTGTCTAAACATGTATATACTGTATGGAATGTCTGTATTTTATATTTGGTGTCCAAAAAGTAATAGGACAGTTATGCATTTTCGAATGAAACTCGTATAGGAAAATTTCTGCCATAGTAGTCATTCAATTGGGTAGCATAGTATGTGCTACTTTAGTTGTGTTAAGCCAGGTTTACATTGTATGATGTTGCTTTCATAGACAAAACAATGCACCTAAGATCTGTATAAGAATTATTTGGTCATGAATTGAGATTCTATCTTAGAATACATAATTATATGTAGTCATTAAATCAGCAACCAAATTCTGGCAGTCTCATAAATTTTTGTTTAAAATATCAAGAGTGACATCTTTTGCCTGTAGCAGATTACACAATGTTTTTGTCTTTCATGATGGTCATCATGTCAAATTAGTCATTAGTCATAAATTCTTGCCATGTCTTGGTCATGGGACTGGCAACACTACCAGTTCGCCCCCGACCAATCATTGTTCACATCCTTGCATGTTGTCAGGGAGGAGGGTCAAGAAATTCATCATGGCTACAGAAGGGACATCAAGGAACACATCGTAGAAGTTGTCAAACTAAGCAAGAATGTACATCGCTGTTTGTTACACTAAATGTTCCGTTGTCCCTGACGTTCATATTCAGAAATTTGTCAAAATCATGTCAAAATCGGGCTGAATTTTTGAAGTCTGATCCCAGCATGAGGGTGGCATTGAATGACGTTAAGCTCAAAATGTTTTTTTGAGCAAGCAATCTTTTAAAATGCTTACTTCCTCACATTAAATAATACAACATTAGCAGCCTACTAGACCCTCGTACAGTGAGTTGCAAAACTGCCATGCATTCGAATGAACAGAAAACATATCCTCATTTATCTCCAGCTGACTTTGAACAATGGCATTCCAGGCTGTACTCTTTTACTCATCCATGAAAGGCTCCAAACTCATCTTCTTATGCTTTAAAAACATCTCATACGGAGTCAAAATTAGGCATTTTAAAAGACTGTTTACTATTTCTTTGTTTAAGAAAGCACAATTTTCACCTTCTGCAATTAATGCTATATGAACGCAGAGTGTAGGACCACTGCGAATGTTTATTATCATGTAGGTTTTTTATTATGGTACATAAATGCAATTGGTTACTAAACGTTTAGGAAATTTGAGGCATGATGCTTGGATAAAAATCGGATTGGATCCATTTGGGGGCTGCGATTTTAGTGTTAAAAAAAATTGTGCAACAGTCACATGCTACAACACCATAGTTTAAATTTGGCAGAGTATTTTATTATTATTATTATTATTATTATTATTATTATTATTATTATTATTATTTTGTCCCATGAGATAGATAGATAGGAGAACAAGTCTTGGATTTGTCATGAAGGATTTAGAGGTTTTTGGATATAATTTCAGGGACTGTATTAGTTGCATGATAAGCACAGAAGAAATTCTTCCTGTTTTAGCTCTAGGTTTTGTAAAGTTTGTTGAATCCATTCTTTCAGTACTGTTAACACAATCCATGGCATCATCTATGACATTCTTTGGACATGCACAGTTATTCCTGAAGGTAGTCATCAATTTCTTTGGAAATGTTAAGTCTGAACAGCTGTTAAAAGGAGCAGAGTTTTTATAGCACTTCAAATGTGGATTTATAATGAATGGCATTCAAAAAAGAAGAATTTTTTTATTTATCTGACCTGACGTCTAAAATAGCTAAGCTGGAGTCAGGCTGTGTGATACTGTATATACACCAGTACATACACAACTGGAGACTTTCAAGTGTGCACGAAGCAATGCCAAAAATGTGATCAAAGGACTTGAGAAACAGTGTGAGTACATGTTTAAAAAATAAAATAAGCCCCCCAAAAAAAAAACCTTTCCTCAAGGAATCCAACTAAGAGGTTCACATAAATAAATGACCAACTTTTTGTGCCTTTATAAAAATGGTCTACATTTATATTTGCATGTGTGACACTTTATACTACAGTGGGCAAATATATTTCAGTAAAATTTCATTTGTTTCATAGTTTTCTTTTTTTTGCCCTTTAAAAATGAGTTTCTTCCTGAATACCTGTGTTGATAAATTTGCGTTCTACACACTTATCTGTTAGAGGATTAGCTAACCATTTGGTTGAGTAACTTGTGTAACCTTACCTTTGAAACTTAGCAGAAATACAACTTATGAGGTCACTTAGGATTTAATAAACCTTAAAGACATACAGTGCAAAAAAAAAATAATAATATCCAAGCAAGATAGTTGACTAATGGGAAAGCTAACTAATATTTCCAATTATGACATTATTATATAACAAATGTAAGACCGTTAAGCCTATTTCGTGACATACTTGCTATTTTCAAGCTTAAAGCTTTATTACTCTTTAGGCTGATAATTGTGTTTCTTTCGAGAAATAAACTTTTGAAATGATCTGCCATTTTATTTGTTTAAAGACAATCTGATAACAGGGTTGAATTGGATGAATTTGCCTACAGTATATTCAGGATATTTATACTTACTAAGATATTATTTTTTGCATTTTTATTTTCAATGCTCAAGAAACTACTTAAGACTTCCTGAAAGTGCTGCTTCTGGATGACCGTGCTGTTTTGTACTGTAGATCAGGAGTTCTCATCCTGTTTGCAGCCAGGCACCCTTTTAACTCTTTAAAATAAATTCCACAGACCCCTTCAATGTGGATTTATTTCATGAACAATATTAAGATTCTTCAATATTAAGATTATTTGGGGGGGCTGGAATTAAAAGAGCTAAAACAGATGGAATAACTACAGTAAAGCTGACGTTTTGGTGAACACACACACACACACAGAGGTTCATGTACAGGCCTGGACTAAAGTTTGCTGTGTACCCTGTCATCATTCCATCTTAAATCAACAGATGAAGAGATTTTGAAGTGCTTTTAATTATACATGTGAAGTCAGTTTATCATTCTTTGCACACTGTGATAAAGATCTGCACTTTCCAGTGCCAGTGTGTGTGAAGTTCTGTGTTCAAAGCAGAGCAAAACACACCTCATTACACGGCCATAGAGGAAACATTCCGGTCATTACAGTGTCGTCATTCATTCTTCTTTGGTCAACTAGCACATGCACATGCACGCACACGCACATTATGTGAAGTATTTCCATTATCTTGAGTATTACTGTGGATAAATAATGCAGTGTCTACAAAACGCAAAACACATTAACAAAATCAAAAAATGTAACAACAAATCAGAAAGCAAAAAGACAAAACAACAACAACCAGAAACGTATACCAGAAAACACAATAGCAAATTCAGAAACTCAACAGCAAAACCAAACCAGCAGCGTTAACTCAAAACAGAAAACACCCTTAAACTGAAAAAATGATTCTTCGATCAACATATCTAAATTAAGCACAGAATTCCTACCTAAGTATAATATGTAAGTTCATTTTTAGGTCAATAACATCAGTTTTATGTTAACCTAATCAAATGTAATATATTGTAATTTATTGTAATAATATGGACACTGGATTGAATTATAGCCCCAACCAACTGACTTTTTTTTTTTTAACTTATAGTTTTTTAACTTTAATAAAAATAGTGTATTCTGTCCTTACAAATGCTTCAGAAGCCTGTTTAGAACACTGTAAAAAAATTCCCGTCGATTTTTACGGTAATTTACTGGCAGCTTGGGTTGCCAGTTAAGTACTGTAAAATTTACATACCGACAATCCATTAAGCCACCACAACAATACTGTCGCAAGTTTGCACTGATTCAACTATTTCTAACACTGAATTAACTCCATTAAAAGATTGCATTGAATCACTGGTTTTGGTTTTGTTGTTCAGTGGTTAAGGCTTCATGTCACAAATAAGTTGACTGGGTCCTTGAGAAAAACTCTTCAGCTCAGTTGTATCCTGCAAATACAATGTGTCATTTCAAATGATGTAACAGTACTTTACTGTAAATATATTAAATTTTTTTTACTGTAAATTTTACAGTACTTTACTGGCAACCCAAGCTGCCAGTAAATTGCCATAAAATTCACGGGAATTTTTTACAGTCTGAATCCTTACCAAACCTCCTTACATTAATCCTCATCGCTGAGATCCAATCCCCTGACATCTAACCCTAACATAGTCTCCATTTTTTCAGGTTTTTTGTTTTGTTTTTCCAAAAGCTGCACTTTTTTTTTTGTAAAATAAAAATGCAGTTGTCTTTATGTGGACCAGATCATTGTCCTCAAAAAGTCAAATGTATCATGTTTTCTTATCATTATGGGATCATATTGTCCTCACAAAGGGATAAAAAAAATCTGGACACACACACGCACAAAAGCACAAAAGCATAGGCCATTATAAGGCCATTTATCAGACAGTGTGCAGAAGAGTGATTCTGACAACTTCGGTTCAAGTTTAGGGCTGTGATTATTGTTTGTGTGTGTGTGTGTGTGTGTGTGTGTGTGTGTGTGTGTGTGTGTGTGTGTGTGTGTGTGTGTGTGTGTGT